>PVJC01018507.1:17486-31379 GCA_004026665.1 Murina feae | reverse complement strand
GGGGGATGCCCACCTGCTGGCTGCCTGACCAGCCTGGGTGAGGGGCTTTAAGGCTGCCCACAGCTCCCATTGCCCAACGTCCCAGCAAGGCCGGCTGGACGCTCCTATAATTGATGCTGTTCCATTAAGGCGGCCTTTTACTAACGAATCCTCCTCTCTGCCTCACCTCGCAGCTTCTATAATGAAACAATTGTTACACTTAATTGTTGCAAATGTGCGTGCGAGCAGGTAGTTTCGCTCTCGCTCCTGCTGCAACGGACGCTGCCTAAACGTTTACTCAGGTCCGTGAGTGGAGCGGCCGCCACACCTCATGGCTTCTATAATGAAACAATTGTTACACTTAATTGTTGCAAATGTGCGTTTTTGCTGCAGGCCAAAGGCTAAGGAGCCAGCAAACAGGTAGTTTTGCTCTCGCTCCTGCTGCACTGACGCTGCCTAAATGTTTACTCAGGTCCGTCAGTGGCAGCCGCCATCTTGGCTGGGCTAATTTGCATACAGCCGTTCTGATTGGCTGTGGGCGTCCCAGAGAAACGGTTAATTTTACTATTCCACTTTTATTAGTTTAGATATGTATGTGTGTGTGTGTGTGTGTGTGTATGTATATAATGTTATTTTGTATGGATATATCACATATACAATTCTATTCTTTTTTTAAAAATATATTTTATTGAATTTTTTTACAGAGAGGAAGGGAGAGGGATAGGGAGCTAGAAACATCGATGAGAGTGAAACACTGATCAGCTGCCTCCTGCATACTCCCCACCGGGGATGTGCCCGCAACCAAGGTACATGCCCTTGGCCGGAATCGAACCTGGGACCCTTGAGTCTGCAGACCGACACTCTATCCACTGAGCCAAACCGGTTAGGGCCTACAATTCTATTCTTTTATATGGATAAGTTTATCTGTTCATCAGTTGATGGACACTAGATTGTTCCTACATTTTGAATATTATGAATAATACTGCTATCAGTATTCATTAACAAGTTGTGGGGTGAGTACATGTTTTCAGTTCACTTGGGTATACACCTAGGAGTGGAATTATTAGGTAGCTCCATGCTTAACTTTTTAAGGAACTGCCAAACTATCTTCAGTTGTTGCATTTTTAAATGGTTGGAAATAAATTAAAAGATACAAATATTTAGTGATGTGAAAATTTTAAAATTCAAATTTCATTGTTCATAAAGTTTTATTGGAATACATCCATGTCCATTTGTTTAAGTGTTGTTCAATGGCTGCTTTCACACTGCAGTGAGTTGAATGGTTATTACCATACTTAAAGCCTAAAATTTTTACTGTTCTGTCCCTCCCCCCAAAATCCCCTCCCCCCAAAAAATATAAAATAAAATAAAATCTTTACTGTCTAGACTTTTACAGAAAATATTTGTGACCTCTGTACTAGAATCATGGGGCTTTAGGGAGGAAAGGTTCTATGATGCCTTTGCTTTGCGGTATGTCTTCAATGCCTGGTGATCCGAGCTAGTGAGAGAGTAGGAACTGCCATCTTGTGGCATTAGTTCTCATACATAGTCTCTCAATGTAGCTAATTATCTGGTAATTTTTAGAGTCGTGTGTGTGTGTGTGTGTGTGTGTGTGTGTGTGAGAGAGAGAGAGAGAGAGAGAGAGAGAGAGAGAGAGAGAATATACCTAAACATTTCTAATTCTCTTCTAATCTTTGCTATTATACATTTTTGCCTTTTCCCTTTCCCCAAGTGAAAGGAAACCTAGTTCTACATCATCACTTTAAATAGCTATAAAAAGCTTCATTAATTTACTTATGTGTTTTTATAGGTCTATAAATATTCATTTTGCATTGTTTACTTGCTCGTAGTTTACTTGTTTGTCATTTTCAATAGCTATATATTTTTCTGTGGTCATAATTGTTCCTAAATTGGTATTGCTGAGCATTTAGGGTTTTTTTGCCTTTCACATCTTTATAAAAATTATTTTTCTTCTTGGTATATTTGCAAATAACAGAATTACTAGATGGAACCATGTCTTGTAACCTGGGAGTAAACCAGTCCCCAGCAAGTTTCCACTACTTCACTGGCAGATGCCTCAGCTACAGCAGGGGTAGCTGTGGAGGCTTTTATGAGGATCCTAGGCCTGTCTACTGTCGCTGTCCTCAGAGCAGGGCAAAGCCTCCAGCGGAGTGGATCCAGGAGTCTGTAGTTCTTTCTTCTGCCTCTTGGTTCATTAGCAGGAGCAGGCTCTGAAAACAGAGAAGAACCCCCCTCTCCATGGGTCTAGGGTCAATGTCATTTACTTTCTTAGGAGGGCAAAGCAGGGGGAAGATCAGAGATGTCTCCCACCTTCTTTTCAGAAATTCTCACTGAATGTTTTTCAGCCTAAAAGTGACAGGCCAAAATCAGGGCGTTGAGGTGTGTTTTTCCCCTCATAAGATTTTTTTTCTTATTTGACCTAATTTTATGTTGAGACATAAATCTGCTAACTGACAAGTTTTATTTTAGTGTGCTAGTAAAATAGAAGCAGGCCCATTTTAGTCTTATTCAATTTTACATGAATTGAAAAATTACCCAGTACCTAATATTCTCACTATAAAACATCTAATTAACATGAATCCTATATAATAAAAAGTGAGTATGCAAATTGATGGAAAGGTGGAACAGTGAGCAGTCACTATGATGTTCACTGACCCCCTGGGGGCAGATGCTCAGTGCAAGAGCTGCCCCCTGGTGGTCAGTGCACTCCCACAGGGGAGCACCGTTCAGCCAGAAGCCAGGCTCACAGCTGCTGACTGCTGGCTTAGGCCCTCTCCCCAGAGGGAGTAGGCCTAAGCTGTTAGTTGGACATCTCCTGAGGGCTCCCAGACTACAAGTGGGCACAAACTGGGCTAAGGAAGACACCCCCCCCTCAGTACAAGAATTTCATGCACCAGGCCTCTAGTTTTGTAAAATAAAAAGCCAAAATCCACAGCCATCAACAACCCCCGAAAATAATTACTATTAACAATTTGTTGTGTATATTTTTAGGCCTTCAAGAAATATTTAGCATATATAATGGATTTAGTATATTCAAACAACCCTAAAATTATATATATACACACACACACATATGTGCATATATATAGAATATACATATACATATACACACACACACACACACACACTAAATGTATCCAGTATTTATGATATATATATATATTTAGTATTACATTTTGGTTGAATATATATATTCTGCAACTTGCTTTTTAAACTTTAATATATTTTAGACTGTCATATGTTTTTCACATGACCAGAAATCCATCTGTGGGAAAGTTGCAATAATTGTTTAAAACTATGATGATTGAAGAATATTGAAGCTGGGTATATGCATATTGTTATAACTCAAAAGTATATCAGATACAAAATGGAGGTTTTGTTATATACTTGTTTTCCTTTTGTCTACATTCCCTCAATTTCAGAGTGTAATTAAATTTGAATTGCTCAAAATAACAATTTTACCCAGTTTCAGATGTATTACAGACTGATCCATTACTTTGTCCAATATGTTTATTGAGGGTATATCTGCCCTACACTGTGCCACTTCCTGGTATCATGCAGGTGGCACCAGTCACAGAGAGGCAGTGGTAAACCCTCTTGATCTGCTAGTCCGTGATGCTAGATAATTATGTAGAAATGATTTGCTTAAAGTCTCACGTGGACTGCACCATGTGATCACATGGGCCACATTTGGTTTTACAGGGACCAATTCTTCATTGGCTGTATATATTTCATTTTGCTGTATATATTACTTTACTGTTTTATATTTTTTCATGTTGTTTTCAAACAGACTTATTATAGTTAGAAGACAGATTATGGTAATTAAATTAATGAACAGGTACCTTGTTTCTTTAGCTTTGCTGCTAAGGAAAGAAGAGGTCCAATGATTTAGCTTAGGAGCAATAGACTCCTCTCTGGTTCCTCAGTTTACAAAAATGGGAAAAAGTGAATGAACACAGGGGGGCAGTATAATCCTGGTTGACAGTGACCTTGGTGCTTTTATTGACTTAAAACCTCTGCTTTGGAATGTGTCATATATATTCAGCCCATCTGTAAAATGTTATTTTAGTGGGTACCTGTTCCCTGATTCAGAGTTTGATTTTATACTTCGTCATAATGCTTACTAGGCATCAGCAGGAAATAACTTTTGCCTCAGATGATGTTGTGTAAGTGTGTGTGTGTGTGTGTGGTATTTTTTATTGTTGTTGTTAATCCTCACCCAATATTTTTATTTTATTTTTTAAAATATGTTTTATTGATTTTTTTTACAGAGAGGAAAAGAGAGGGATAGAGAGTTAGAAACATTGATGAGAGAGAAACATCGATCAGCTGCCTCCTGCACACCTCCTACTGGGGATGTGCCCGCAACCAAGGTATATGCCCTTGACCGGAATCGAACCTGGGACCTTTCAGTCTGCAGGCCGATGCTCTATCCACTGAGCCAAACCAGTCAGGGCCCCACTGATTTTTAGAGAGAGTGGAAGGGAAAGGAAGAGCCAGAAAGAGAGAGAAACATCGATGTGATAGAGACTTCAATTGGTTGCCTCCCACACACGCCCTGACTGGGGCGGGGGATTGAACCTGCAACTAAGGTATGTGTCCTTGACTGGAATCAAACAGTGACCCTTCAGTCCGTGGGCCGACACTCTAATCCAGTGGTTCTCAACCTGTGGGTCTCGACCCCTTTGGGGATCGAACAACCCTTTCATAGGGGTCTCCTAAATACATCCTGCATATCAAATATTTACATTATGATTCATAACAATAGTAAAATTACAGTTATGAAGTAGCAACAAAAATAATTTTGTGGTTGGGGGTCACCACAACATGAGGGACTGTATTAAAGGGTCGAGGCATTAGGAAGGTTGAGAACTACTGCTCTAATCACTGGGAAAGCTGGCTAGGGCAGATGATCTGATTTTGAATTTATACTTTGCCAGGTGGCATCATGACAAGTGTCTTAAACTCTCAGAGCCTCAGTTTCTTTATTTTCAAAAAAGGAATCAAACGAAACCCCATATTGAGAAGCAAGCTGTCGATTCTGATATGCTTTGTAAATGCTAGATATTTCTGGAACCAATATTGTTATTAAAATTACTTTTCTTGAAGTCCCATTTGTTTTCTTTTTGGGGGAGTACTTGTTCACTGATGGTATTGATGATGTCCCTGTCTGTGCCATTAGCCTATTAAGAACATGATGGAGTTTTTTTCAGACATTTCACTTGGCCTATGAGAATTGCTTAGCCTGTGTATATGCTTATTATTTACAACCGAGGCTCTTGCTGTAATATCCCCATGATGTGCTGACATTTTTACACTGATCATACCCGGTAAACACATGTGCTCTGCACTTTACATGTGTTTGTCATTTGTCCTCACAATAGCCCTAAGAAGCAGGTACTGTTATGAGTTTTACATTTTCCTGAAGAGGAAACTGAAGTTAAAGAGTTTATATAATTTGTTCAAAGCCACATCATCAGTAATCGGTGAAGCAAGGATTCAAACCCAGCTCTGTCTGAATCTAGAACTTGAGTTTCTAACCAGTGTACTGTAGGCTTCAGTAGAAAGTTGTATTTTGTTGCTAATGATGGGTGAGGAAATTGTCACACACTCCCATTTAAAAAAAAATATATTTTTTTTACAGAGAGGAAGGGAGAGGGATAGAGAGAAACATCGATGAGAGAGAAACATCTATCAGCTGCCTCCTGCACACCCCCTACTGGGGACATGCTTGCAACCAAGGTACATGCCCTTGACCGGAATTGAACCTGGGACCTTTCATTCTGCTGACGGATGCTTTATCCACTGAGCCAAACCGGTCAGGGCACACACTCCCATTTTTTGTTTGCACCTCTGAGATCACTGAATGGAGGAAGTCTCCCTGGCCGGTAAAAGTGTGGAGCAGGTGAAAGGCTCCATCTGATGTATTTATAACATCACAGTATGTGGGGAGTGGAGTTGAGCGCAGAAAGAATAGAAGCAGGTGACTGGCTAGGCGGTCATGACAGTATTCCAGGAGAGGGGGTGGGGGCTTGGACCAGGCTAGTAGCCATAAAGATGGAGAGAAGGGGACAGTTTTTAGATTTACTTTGGAGACAGAGTCAACAGAACTTGCTAATGGATTGATGTAAGGAGTAAAAGAGTAGAATCAAGGATAAATCCTAGATTTTTAGCTTGAGCAACTGATTCCTCTGATGGGAAGATAGGGGAGAGCTTATTTGTGGGGGGAAAAAATCAAGAGTTCTATTTTTGGATACACTGTAAGACATTTATGGGGAAGCTTGATTGATGAACAGAATCTCAACAAGATGGCAAGGAAGAAAAGACATTTTAGAAGGAACAACCTAAGCTGAGCAAGTGCATAGAAGAGGAGGGAAAGTTACCTTGTTAGCTTATTGTGCCTGGAGCATGTCTGAGAGGGGAAGAGAAGAAAGAAATTATGATGAAAAAATATAGAATGCTTTCTTTTGCACATTTATTCTTACTGGAACCCAGTAAGTGGAATGAATAGAAGAAATGAATTCATTATATCATTTGATAGAAGCTGAGTTATTTTCTATAGTTGATATGCCAAGAATTCTTGTCACAAATAAAATGGCAGTCACCAAACGGTCATGTTGCCTCATTGACTATGTTGCTATTTTGGCAGCGCTCTATCCAGGGGCCGCTTTCGGTGCAAACCACTTGTGTAGTGCCTGCTGTGTAGACAAGGAGGGCTCAGATGGCAGCTGCTCCATCCTCTAGTTCAGCTAGTCTCAATCCTACTAGACCTAAGATTTCCTTTTGGTAGTGAGCATTTTGTAGCATCCTCTTAACATATTGAAATACTAGTAAATATTAATAGTTAATAGAACCAACTTATACAAATCACAATATCTGAATGGTAATATAAAGGAGAAATGAAAAAAAAGTGATTTAAAATAAAATGACATGCATATCAACATGTGAATGTTGAGCATCGTGAAGTATTTAGATGTGACATGATTTTCAAAATGCCAAAAGGATCTCAGTAAAGATCCAAACAGCAAAGTACAATTTTTCCTTCATGTACACAGTAACTACATTCCTGAAAATCCAGAGTATTTTAAAATTGTGCAAAAAAAAGTGCTTTGTGCTTATATGTAACAGTTAGGTTCCAGGCTCTGATCGTTATAAAATAGCTTCTCACTTGGAAGAATGTCTGGCAGGATGTTAGAAAGTTGTGCAGGAGTGTCTTGAGTATTGCAGGAGCTGTTGACTCTTGCCCATGCATTGTCTCCTGGTGTTGGCATCGGCCCTGCTAAGAACCACAGTTCTAGCTGTGCTCTGAGCCACTGGGACATTAGCATCCCTATGTCACAGAACACATCGAACTCCAGTCTGTACTATTATCTTTTGCATGAACAGGGCGTTGTCTGCCTTATTCCTATTCTACCCCTAGGCCTGGCTCATGGTATGTCCTTAGAAAACATTTGTTGAAGGAAAGAATAGTTGGATGGATGGATGGATGAAAAGAAATTTTCCTCTTCGTTCTGTTTTGTAGAACAACCCTTTAGATAGTGTTTTATCTCTGTCAAGACTTAGGGAGGGTTTTAAAACTTGTCCATGAGATAAAAAGTAGTAGAAGTCATCTGACTCTTGAATGACAGGTACTGCATTCAAAATGACTATTTTTATCTGTATGCTTTCTCTGCTATCACATATCTAAGCTTATATTTTGTTAAATTTGGGAGGTAGATACATCATTTTCAGAACATAAATCTACCTCTGACTTTTCTTCTTCCTTCCTAGTGTGGGAAGAGTTGGCCTACTATGAAGAAAACACACGGGAATTTCTTTTTCCTGAGCCCAAGCTGACACCTTCGAACCCTGGCATAGGTAGGGAGGTGCTCATGAAAACGGCTGCAGGTTTTCCAGTAAGTGATCTGTGCCCAGCTGGTTTCTGTTGGAAAAGCAATTTTAGGACTTGAGCATTTTATTCCTGATAGGGCTTGCTCTTGGACTGATCACTTTATCTTGCTCAGTACCCCTGTTATTCTGTTTAGCAGTCTTGTTTAGATGCCCCACTTGGAATGCCAAGTTACACTGATTCCCATTATTGATCTAGGAGGTGGGAGTCATACCTAATCTGGCTAAATCACTGCCATATTCACACTGTTACATAATTATAAGGATGATTTTTTTATCTCCTCTGAATGCAGATTAGCTGAAAGATTTTGTCAATTTAATTACAGCTATTATTTTAGCAATAATAAGAGTAGATAGGGTAATAATAGTACTAATGCTACTTCTCATTTATTTTGCCCAATGATATCTTATTTCATGATATCTTATTTTTCTCATAATAGTTCTCAAGTGAGCTGAGGCAGATACTATGATATCTTATTTTTCTCATAATAGTTCTCAAGTGAGCTGAGGCAGATACTATGGCCTCCACTTAATGGAGGGGAAACTGACAGAGGTTCACTGACTGGTACTAACGAAGGATATTAAAAGATATGGCAGTTATTCAATTGATAACCTAACAGTTTGGGGGCATTATCTGAACCCAAATTTGAATATTCATTTTGATGTTATCTGTGATAATTTCTGACTCTGCAGCAACTCTGTTGTTGAAATGCCTGAATTCAGTAACCAGCTTTGCCATCACTGGCTGGACAAGTTACTCTCTGTGTCTTAGTTTCCTCTCTACAAAGTATAGATACTGGATATTAATAGGATCCACTTTATGGGGTTGTTTTGAGGATTAGATGAGTTACTATATGCAAAGCACTTAGGTCAGAGCATATAATACAATGTTTAAAAAATATATTTTATTGATGTTTTACAAAGAGGAAGGGAGAGGGATAGAGAGTTAGAAACATCAATGAGAGAGAAACATTGATCAGCTGCCCCCTGTACATCCCCTATTGGGGATGTGCCCACAACCAAGATACATGCCCTTGACCAGAATCAAACCTGGGACCCTTCAGTCTGCAGACCGACGCTCTATCCACTGAGCCAAACCGGTTAGGGCATATAATACACTTTATGTAAGTGTTTAGCTATTCTTATTAAGTACATGCTATATTTTATTTTTCATCTTTATTGGTGTCTAATTGACAAATAAAAAATTGTATCCATTTAAAGTGTACAACTGGATGTTTTTATATATATCTGCATTGTGAAATAATTGCCACAAGCTTATTATCATATCCATCGTTTACTGTTAGTAGTTACCATTTTCTTCTCTTTTGTGGTGAGAACTCTTGAGGTCTACCTTCTTAGAAATTTCAAATATATAATATAGTATTGTTAACTACAATCACATTGTTGTACATTAGATCTCCAGAATTTATTCATCTTGCACAATGAGACATTGTACCCTTTGACCAACACCTTCTCATTTCCCCCATCCTCCAGCCCCTGGCAACCAGCATTATGCTTTCTGCTTCTGTGAGTCCGACTATATTAGATACCCTATATAAGTGAAATAATACAGCATTAATTTTTTTGTGTCTGGCTTATTTCACTTAGCATAATGTCTTCCAGGTTCTTCTATGTTGTTGAAAATGGTTAAGATGTCCTTCTTTTTAAAGGCTGAATGATATTTCATTGTGTACATATATTTGTTACGTGCATATTTTAGGTAATGTATATGGATAATGCCAACCACACAAAAGAGCAGTTAAGTTCTTGCACGATTTCAATTAGGATGGGATAGGCAAAAAAAAACTGTTTCCAATAATTTTGTTTGCTTCTTTTATGCTGTTTTATTTTTAGGGTATTGCTCCAAAAATAGAGTTTTCTACAAGGACAGTCATCAGAGAATGTGTGTTTCTGCATAGAAATAGATTTCTTGTAAGTATAATCAAGAAGCCAGTAATAGAAATGTCAGAAATTTTCTCCACCAATTTAAAGAACTCAGTTTACTAAGTTTAGATACAACTAGATAATTAAAAACCTGGATACTTATTGCTAGTTTTGAATTTATTCAAACTGTTTGCTCTGCCTGTCATATTAGACTGAGGATGTTTGGCACATATTCATCAAGGTATAGTTGTTAGAGCAGAATGGTCTAGGGTTAAGATGACAAGTTGGATGTGCAAGCTACTTAGCTTTTTTGGTTGTTGTTTCATGACTTTTATTCTTTTTTGTTGTTGTTGTTAATCTTCACCCGAGGATACTTTTCCATTTTTAGAGAGAGTAGAAGGGAGAGGGAGAGACAGACAGAAAGAAACATTTATTTAAGAGAGATACATCAATTGGTCCCCTCCTGCAAGTGCTCCAACCAGGGCTGGGATCAAGTCTGCAACTGAGGTACATGTCCTTAACCTGTATCGAACCCAGAGCCCTTTAGTCCGTGTGCCAACACTCTATCCACTGAGCCAAACTGGCTAGGGCAATGGCTTTTATTCTTGATCTTATGAACAGTAGTGTTTCCTTCTTCCTTATGCTGAAGCTGAAGCTGAAGCTCAGAGTTGTATTCGTGGCCATTCATGAAGGGTCTTGGCCATCCATAAGCACTACCTCTATTTTCTCTCTTGTTCAGCCCTAACTTGCCCTTCACTCTGATTTATTTCCATGTTTCTTTTATCTTATTTGTACACGAATTTTGTAAACCTTTAAAGTCCTTTCTTGAACAGTATGGAAGTTAATGAATGTAATTTGTAAAGCTTCTTTAAATACTTGTCATCCTAAATCTTGCCTGATCCTCTAGAAGACCTTGAAAATGTGGGCTGTGGTTACTGAATGACCAGGATCTGTGCAAATCCATTAATCATCTGGGCATTATAACTCATATAATTGGAGACCAATGATTACTTTTAAGGAATTATTAGCTGCCTTTTAGTTTTTCTTTGCCCACTGCTTTCTCTAATCTGTTCAATATGTGTGCACAGTGAGTTTTTTCAATCTTTTTTCTTTAAAACCTCCTAATATATATCTTCATTTTAAGTCTTAACTTTTAAAAGTAGTATCTTTCATTTTTTCATATAACAGAAGTATCCCACTTATTTTAGAAAATTATAAAATACGTGTAAGCAAAAGGACATAAAATTTATGTTATTCTTACTATCTAGAGATGATATGACTAATTTTTGAGTATATTCTTCTATACAATGCACTTTCATTTTAAAAGATTGATAGCATACTATTTTGCACCCTTTCTTTTTCACTTAATATACCATGAACATGTCCTGATGTTCTTAGGTACATTTATACCAGGCCAATCTTCATGGCTTCATTGTTTGCCATTGCATGGCAGTGCCATAATGTGTTTGGCCAGTCATTTCCCTATTGTTGGGCACTTAGCTGATATGCCACAGTCCAGTCAGGAAAACAAACCACACATGTTATTTTCACAGAAAGATTTAATGTAAAAAAAGAAAGGCTAAATAGGGGATGGAATGCTGAGAGTAAAGGGTAACACTGAAGTGATGGGGATAGTGACTGCAGGAAGCAGCTCCACCCCTAAGGCTGAGGAAACAAGGGGAAGAGCATGGAAATTTGAGGAAGAGACCCCATGGAAAGGGGACCCCATTGCAAAGGGACCCTGGGGAGAAGCTGCCTTCTTGGGTTCTTGTTCAGGAAATCAAAGGTATTTCGATGAGCTGGGACTCAGACCTCTAAGGAGGGACATTGCTCATTGCTGGTGCCTCAGATTCCATGGGGCAAGTGCTGGAATGCCTGAGGGAAGCACAATGAGACTAGTTCCAGGATTATTGGAGTGGGGAGAACTATATACTGGAACCATTTGCTGTTGTCAAGATGAAGAATGGTTGCTGGGGTGATGCTGTTAGGAATAGAAAGCAAAACTGGAAGTGGCCAACTCTGTCTCCCTGCTTCCATCTTGCAATCTACCTCTAGTGCTTTCTAGTGGTAGAGCCTAACCATAGCTGGAAAAGCAGAGGGGGTTTACAGAGTGCCAGCGTTCCTATCATAAAGCTGAGTATAGAAAGGTGGCTTTGGGAGCTGAAAGATAATTGCTTACTCACCACTCACCAATCTGGTTGGTTTCTCACATTGGAACTGTTATAAGAATTTTTTTTTAGCTAAATACATAGCCATAATTATTTCCTTATAATAAATTAATTGAAGTGAAATCCAAGTATATGCCAGTTCTCTCTCTCTCTCAATCTCAATATCTCTCCATGTCTTTCTATCGATCAATCATCTATCTATAACTGGGGAAAGTGTCTGATGCTACCCAACTGTTTCCTAATGCAAATAAATCTCACTGGTATTTGAAATATAACAACTAGCAAGTTATAAATACTAGTGACGTTAAGCTGAACTGAAGAAAAATCAAGTAGAGAAATGCTCTTCCTTGAGTTCCTGTTTTATAAATCTAAGATGTTCAGTCTTCTATCTTAGTTTACGAAGTTCAATTAAATACAATCATATTCTGCTTGACTTCCCCCTCCCCTGCCCCCCGCTATTTTTGTTTTTAAAAAAAATTATTTCTCTTTTTGGTTCCAGGAAGACAGATATAACTCACGAAGGCCTTTATTTACATCATATGGACCAACATTCCCCTTAAATAATACACATATGAAGCCAAGAGAAATTAATCTCAACAGATTGCCCCAAAGTGTACAATTCCAGGAGCCCTCTCCATATTCTACCAGACGTTTCTTCCAGGACCAACCAGCTCAACTGAACCTTGGAAATAATTTCAGAATCCCTGGAGAAAGCAAACCTCCATTTGTAGTTAGACATGTGAGCCTAAAATTATTTATCAGAGTTCTTTGGAATGGTGGTGTTGTGAATGAGTTTAGAATACAAGAAGTTTAGATTATAAAAATAATTGGGTAATATGAAAAAGGGAATTCAAAGTGAATAATAATGATGATTAAATTATGTTATCTTTCTAGAGTCATATTCAGGAAGCTCCTATAGAGATGTCTTGTACAGAGAATTTGCTCAGTAAATGTCAGCCATCCCTGTGTTTAATTTTCGAAAATTATTGAGTATGATGTCTACACATGGCAACTCACCATTTATCCTGAAGAATCAGTGAACTGATGGGTGGAAAACGCATAACAAAGACTGGCATATACTCTGTACAATCTAAAACTAAAGTTTCATCAGTTTTACAGGAAACTGCTTGAGTTTTTAAAATAAAATTGTTGCTGATTAGCCATACTTTAAAGAGCAGGGAAAAAATGTATCTGCAGAAAGAAGCAATGATGTGTCATAGTCAAAGCCCTTGATCAAATGTACCTTAGATTTAACTTTCAGGGAGAAGTGGGCAAATTTAATAACATTAGTTCTTTTAGTTTCCTTAAATTTTTTAACTATTATAAAAGTAATGGAAAATACAGAAATGTTCAAAAAGTTACCCATAGGTTCACCAGTATAATAAAAATAAATAAGTATTTAATTTAATGCACTTTCTTTAATCTTTTTAATGTTCTTAAGACTTTATTTTCCTACACAGTCATAGTCATACTGTAGTATATACAGATTAGTTTCTCAACATATACAATTAACATTACATTAAAAGCATTCTGATACTATTTGCTATTCTTCATTAACACCAGTCCATGTTCTAGTTCATGATTTATTCACCAGTCATTCTTATAACTCCAGTAGTTAACTGTTGATAATGTAAAGTTGATAATTTGACTTGAACTCACTAGTGGTGATGTTTGTATATTTGACACAAACCTGTTTGCAGATCATGTTGTCCCATTTATGAAATTATGTTCACTTAAGTAAAATAATGTAGTCACCACTATTCTTTTTTTCAAGGGTATAGACACTCAGATTGGTCCCGAATGTGACCTTGTGATAATTCCCAGGCTAGCACTGCCCAGATTGTTTTGGAACATGAAACTCTGTCCTGTTTTTATTTATTTATTATTATTTTTAAAATTTTATTTTATTGCTTAAAATATTACAAAGAGTAGTACATAAGTCTCCCGCTTGTTT
>PVJC01018507.1:0-17386 GCA_004026665.1 Murina feae | reverse complement strand
CCAGTTCCTTCCATCCTGTTGCAAATGGTAAGAATTCCTTCCTTTTTCCAGCAGCACAGTATTCCATTGTGTAGATATATGTATGTATATATGTGTTTATTTATTTATTTATTTATTTATTTATTTATTTATATTGTTGATAGTATTGTAGTTATTTCTCATCCCAAACTCCCCCCCCCTTACCTCCCTTGTCCTGTTTTAAAAGAATGCAAAATAAGCTTCACTTGATCTCTTCTGGGCTTGACTTATCAGTGGTTAGAATATAACTTTTGCCCATCGTTATTTCTTTATGCTAACTTTAGCCCATCCCTTTGGGTTAGCCTTAGTGAAGAGAGGGACAAACAGCTTCCCCTCTCAGGATAACATGTAACATGCATTAAAACTGTGATTTAATTTGTTCCCAACTTTCTTTTTTCACTTGCATGACTGACGGGGAGAAAGGCATCACAGGTAATGTGCAGAGGGTAATACAAGCCACAGTGGGCTTACGTTTTATTTCTCTCCTTTTCTCTCAGGTGGACAGTGCAAAGCCCTTTGGTGAGGATATTTCAGGGCATTATTCCCGAAAGTCTAGAAGAAAATGCAAGTTTCCAAACTTTCCCTTTCCCATGAGAAGAGGTACTTAAGTTTCTTGTTATTCCTGTGTATTTCTCTATGGGAGCATCCTACTTCTAAATCTTCTTTCATCCTGTGGGATGTTTTCTTTGGAAACTTGGAGTTTAATTCTCAAGTACTCTCCAGCGGTGGAGTTTCCAGGGAAGGAGTTCTACCGAGCAGAGTCAGCAGAGAAGCTGTTTCAGAGTTCCTCTAGCGAACTCGGGGCACCAGTGTGCTCTGATTGCATTCGTTTCCTGGCTGGGCTGGAAAGCAAAGAGCAGTTTCTTCTGGTGTGAACTTCTTGCAAAAGCACCGTTGATAGCCAACAAATAAGACTCGCCATTTCTGTGGATGGGAAAGAGCAGGAGGTTGGTGATCAGAAGAGTGGGTAACATTTGCTTTACAAGATTCCATGTTAGCGAGGAGGGGAGCCAGCGCTATCTGAAGCAGTTAGGCTAATAGGGCAGGGGGTTTCAAACTGTCAGATGTCAGGACCCTTTTGCATTTTTCTTTAAAAAAATGTTTTTATTGACTTGAGAGGGAGAGGGAGGGAGGGAGAGAAAGAGAGAAAGATTGATGTCAAAGAAAAACATCGACCTGTTGCCTCTCCCACAAACTGTGACTGGGGATCAAACCTAAAACCTGAAACCTAGGCGTGTGCCCTGACCAGGAATTGAACTGTGACCTCCTGGTTCATAGATCAATGCTCAATCACCGAGCCATGCCAGCTGGGCCTAAGGTTTATACTTTTTTGGGGGGTGGGGGTAAATCTTCACTCAAGGATATTTTCCATTGATTTTTAGGGAGAGCAGAAGGGAGAGGGAAAGACAGAGAAAAAACATCCACGTGAGAGAGACACGTTGATTGATTTCCTCCTGCAGGCACCCCAACCAGGGCCAAGGTATATGCCCTTGACCAGAATCGAACCTGGGACTCTTTAGTTTGAGTGCTAAGCCAAACCGGCTAGGGCTAAAGGTGTACCGTATACTTTTAAAGGGCTGCGCAGATTCTTATGGTAACTCAAGCCAGTGTTCGTGGATCACGGTGACTGCTTGAATGCAGCCAACCAAGGATAGAGTACAATTTGATGCAGAGAGTGCTTTATCACCTCTGACATTTAATTTAAGGCCTTTGGTTTGAAAATCACCTGGATAGCCTATAAAGCAGCACTGCCTTCCCTATTTACTGGGAAATCAAGCAACAGCAAATGTCCTTTCCCGGAGAGGACACCTTGGGCTTAATGCTGGCCCAATTATGATGGCACTCAAACATCACATTCGCCTCGGCCTTTATCTGTTTTTCATCCTGGCATGTGGAGATGTGAGGTTACAGAATGTGTACAGGTCACATACTAAGTTTTTGGCAAACCTACATTTAGAGAAGATGTTCAGACCCCTGGGCTCAGATCCTTAGCTTCCAAGCCAGACCTTTGCTTAGGTCACCTGTCAGCACATTCATCCAGGCCTAAGGGAGAGTAAAGCAGTGCTTCTCAAATTTGAATGTGCATTTGAATCACCTCGGGACCTTGTTAAACTGCAGATTCTGACTCAGTGGGGCTGGGGTGAGGGCCTGTGATCTTTCTTTTCTAACAAGCTTCTAGGTGACACAGATCTCACTGGTCCATGGATTGCACTTTGAGAGGCAAAGGAACAAAGGCAAGCCCCCTGGGGAAGTGAGCGCTCAACATCAGGCACAGGGGCCCCCAGGGCAGGTTTGTGGCTATCTGCTGATTCCCTGCTCAGCTGGGAGAAGAGAGCTTCTGGGATGAGAGGGACACACACATACAGGCATGCCCAGAGGATGTGACAATTGCCAGGCTTTAAAATCCATTTTTATAGATTCCTTCTTACTGCCAGTGGCACAAGGGGAATCAGCAATTCAGGAAAAGTTCCTTGTCACTACTTAAGCCCCATTCATAGGGGAGAGGAGGAGGGGTGGCGGCGGGGTTGGGAGAGGGGAGAGCACAGTGGCCATAGCATGGCCTTGCAAACACTCATTTCAAAAGCATTTCTTTTTTTCTCAACCTGAAAAAATCCAATTTAATCTTAGTAATATATTCACTTTCTAGTCCTTCTTACCATTCTCTAGCAGTAGATCTACTCACGAATTATGAGTATTTAGGGTAATTTTGATGATTTAGACTTTTGCTGCATAGTGTTTCTGCAAGCTCTTGCATATCCATTGTCTCAGTCTAACATTTGTGTCTACCTTGGACAAGTATACTGAGGAATTTCTGCATAAATAAGATTCCACGGAAACCAAATGTGAAGGGAATGGCAGAAGAGGAAGAGTATATGCATTTTATACTCGAGCCACACGGCTTTCTTGTAGGCTCTGGGCACCTGAGCAAATATGAGTTTTCCAGGCTGTTGAAGGGTTACTGAGCTTATTGCTTCACTTTAGACTCTCTTTTACCCTTCCCATAGCCGTGCGTGCTATGGGAAGTCATGAATAATATAACCTCATTGTTGAGCTTAGGAGGACAGAAAAACTTGGAGAGTTGCTGTGACACAGAGGAGTTTTAAAATTGGTAGTGTAACTTATAAGGGAGCATTTACTAATAAGTTCTATCGTCATTCATTCATTGTACAATATTTTTGTACTGCTGTGGAATAAGTGTAACAGCAGTTTTTAGGGCTAACTGATAAAAATGAGTCATTGAATCACCTGTTCCTCTTTCTTCTAGCTTCTTCTCTTGACAGCCTTGCAGCTAACGTGAAGGTAAATTTTAGAAGTAGCATTAGTAAAATAACTTATTTCCAGCTATCTAATGTTAATTACTGTGCTTCCCCCGTGAGTGGTGAAAAGTTTATTTCTAGCCAGTGCTGCTCATGGAATTGCTATAGTTAAAATGGAGTTTAAAAGGTGCCCTGGCTCCACTGTCTGCTTTGCTTTGCTTCCACTTGTTTGTTCCTTCGTAAACACTTTTCTTTTTCATCTGTGGGATGAATCAGGATAGAGGGTGTATGTAGGCCCAGTACCTACTTTATCAGTAGGATTTCCATTGCCTTTTCTCTAATCAAATGCTTTTTTATATAGCGGTGATAAATCACTTGTTCTTGAAGTTTGATTGGCTTGTCAAGGTGAAGAGGTAAAGTTCTGTGTTAAATGGATATATGCAAAGAAAACGGAGTATACTGTGCTTCTTATGCCAGAGCATTTAAATATTTTGTTTAAAAAGGAAATCTTCCTAGCTGGGGGAAAAAAGAAGAAAGAATTTTTTTCCAAACCCAATAATCTCCAGGCCTCCCAAATTTAAGTTCAGAGCATGAATTTATTTTGGCTTGTTAACTCATGCCACAGATAGAGAATTTTAGTTATCTTTCCTTGACCTCTTCTCTTGAGCATTTGTCTTTAGTCTTCTCTGCACACTCCACCCCCACCCCCTTTTATTGCAGGAGATTCCCAGGGTAGGTATTCTATCTTGCTCACAATTCTCTTGCTTGTCCCACTCCACCCCACCCCACCCCATCCCACCCCACCCCACCCCACCCCAGCTTTGAATTAAGCAAACAAAAGCAAAACTATAACTAAAGAGTAATGCACATTGTCACTCAGGTTATCAAAGAGCCAGATGAACGGATTTTTTTAAGGAACCGATCACCATCACCGTTTTGTCCGAGAAAGTTTAGAAAGCCCTCGCCCAGATACGGTAACCAGGGGGATGCGGATTGCCACCTGGGAACTTCATTCGTCACCTCCGGGCACTCCAGATCTCCCAGCCCTCCTCTGGACCAGCCCCTTCTCCGAGAAAGGTCAGTGGGAAGCTCCCCGTCTCTTTGCTTTAAAAGTGTTTGTTCTGGCAGGAGTAACGCCGGGTCACCTCACCAGTTTGCTTCCTTCAGGAATATTCAGCTGGGGACACCTTGATATAAAAAATTATTATTTCTTTAAATGTCTTCCCCAAAGTAAAAATTCTGCCTTTCTCTTGCGCTTGGAAAACATATCTCAGGATGTTTGTTGGGAATGGGATAGATAGCTAAATTGACGTAAGTGCTATTTATCTGTCCATTTTTAGACGTTATGCATTTTAAAACTCCATCTTTTCATTTTACCAGTATGAAAGTAGTGTTCACTATTTAAATTTTGGAAATTACAGAAAAAAATAAGTGGAAAAAAAACCCCACTCATAGTGGGGTTTGTCACCTAAAGACAAACATTAACAACATGTGGATATATTTTCTTTCTTTTTCTTTCTTTCTCTTTTTCTAGACATGGTTTCCTGGTTTGTTTATATTATTGTTTCAAAGTTTAAAAACTGTGATTGCATATGTCCAGAGGGCAGGCCAGAGAGGAACAGGAACCTTGATTTTCCAAATTGCACTCTAGTCACATGATTTTCCCAGGACTGTCCTGATTTTAACCCTGACAATCTGGCATTCTGGGGAAACCCCTCAGTCCCAGGCAAACCAGGTCAGTTGATCACCTTCACTCCAGGGAAGTGGCACCAAGGATAATATTAGTGACATAGTTGTTTTGAATAAAGGATATGCAGTCTGCTTCACTCTGCAATATTAGTGATGAGAATAAGGTAAGTCCTTATATCACAAGTAGGGGCCTGGTGCACGAAATTTGTGCATGGGGGGATGGGGGTGGTGGTTCCTCAGCTTAGCCTGCCCCCTCTCACATATTGGGAGCCCTCAGGGAGTGTCCTACTGATGGCTTAGGCCTGCTCCCTGCTCCCCTTAGAGAGCAGGTCTAAGCTGCAGTCTGGCCTCCCTTCATGAGAAGTGACCAGGCTAATCAGGGGAAGCCACCAGCCCCATCACCCTGCTGCTGCAGCCACTGCCAGTCACCGCAGCTACCAAGATTTTTTCATCAACACGGACTCCAGTCCCTTCACCATGAAAAACTGACAACTTTCTTTAAACATTTTCAAGATGTATCTTTCACAGAATATGACATTTTTTTCTTTCTTTCTTTTTTTTATTCTAACCTGAGGATATGTTTCCATTGATTTTTAGAGAATGTGAAAGAGAAGGGAAAAACAGATAGAAGCATCAAAGTGGGAGGAACACTTTGATTGGTTGCCTCCTGCATATGTTTTGACCTGGGCCCCCGCCAGGGAGAAGCCTGCAACCTAGGTACATGCCCTTGGTCAGAATTAAACCCAGACTCTGCAGTTGACAGGCTAAGGCATTATGCACTGAGCCAAACGGTCTAGGGCAGGATATGACATTTCTTAGTCCTCCAGCAGCCAACCTTTGTTTTTTTCCTCCAGGAGTGTGGTGGTAAAACCCTAGATCAACTTTTTGGATTCTTATTACCCAAGTTACTAAGAATATTACCAGTGGCATACAGGGAGCTTAGCCAATGAGTGGTAAGAAAAGGTGTTTCCTCTGTAGTTCACTTTGATCACCGGCACCACCCCTGCCCCTCCAATCCCAGCTCCACCCCTACCCAGGCCTGTAACCTCTGGCAGAGGATGCAGGCCTGGGCAGAAGACCCCCAAGCCCCTCTGATCACTGGCTTCACAGAACCCAGGCCTCTGTGATCACCAGCTCTGATCCTGCCCCCTGCCATTGCCAACTCTGCCCTTGCCCAACTGGCAGCCTCTGGCCAAGGCTGCAGGCCTGTGCAGGGGACTTCCCAGACCCTTCCAATTGCGGGCTCTGCCCCTGCCCCTCCCATCACTGGCTCTGCCCCTGCCCAGGCCCTGAGATTGCCAGCTCTGCTCCTGCCCCACTGCAGCCTCTGGCCAAGGCTACAGGCCTGGGCAGGAGACCCCCAGCCCCTGCCATTGCTGGCTCCACCCTTGAGCCTCTGGCCAAGGCTGAAGGCCTGGGCAGGGGACCCCCCAGGCCCCTCCAATTGCCAGCTCTGCCCCAGCCTAGGCCCTGAGATCTCAGGCCTTGCCCCTGCCCAAGCCTGAGGCCTCTGGCCCAGGCCTTATGCCTGGGTAGAGCACCCTCATACCCCTCTGATCACTGGCTCTGCCCCTGATCCTCCGATCACCAGCTCCACCCTTGCCCATGCCGGAGGCCTCTGGTGAAGGCCTCTGGCCTGGGTAGGGGACCCCCCAGCCCCCTCTGATCGCCTGTTCTGCCCCTCAGGCCCCCCACTTCTCCCCCCACCTGCTTGGCTAACAGGCCTGACCACTTCAGTGGCAGGGCTGAGCCAGACTGGGTGCTGCCATCTTGTGACTATGGGTGCTGCCATATTGTGTCAGTGGGGGCAGCCATCTTTGTGATGGAGTGACACCTAATTTGCATATTACTCTTTTATTAGATAGGATAACACAGTTGCTCACAAAGGGACTCAGTAAGTATCTCTAAACAAGAGTTTCATAATCAATTTGCTAATTCTGCCTCCGAATTTAGGAGTTCATACCCACCCGTTTCCAAAAACTAATGAATTCAATCACTCAAGAAATACTTATTGAATACCTATCATGATATTCAATACCTAGTGGGCTCTAGGATGAACTATTAACCTAAGACTTTCAGTCCCAATTTCAGGCTAGGAGTGGAAAGAGACATTAATCAAATAATGACAAAATGTCCACTAGGAAGAGTTCTATAAATAAGGGGCAAATGAGCTCTAAATGCATAAAATAGGGAAGTGGACTCCCTCTATATGAAGGGGTCAGGAAGGACCTTCCAATAAATTAGTTCTTGACCTGAGCTCTGGACAGTGGGTAGGAGTTACAGGAGTGGGGATGGGCTGGAGGTGGCAACTTTCTAGGCAGAGCGAGCAGGATTGGGAAGTGCCTCCGGAAGGAGAAAATGCTTCATGTTCGAGGAACTGGAAGATGCTGTAAGACCTGTGGTTAAGATTGGGTCTGATTGGCCTAAAGTTAATGAGATAGCAAATAAAATTCTTAAGGTGGAAAACAATGGGATTAAATTTGGTATTAAGACATTTGGATTAAATTCTTAAATATCAAAGCAAGATTTGTTCTTTAGAGAAATATCTAAAACACATAGTCAAGGATGAAGAAGAAGGTCACTCACAGCCATAGTCCCAAACACAAGCCATTCTGAACACCTTGGCGGTTTTTATTCCTAGTTGATGGTCTGTGCACATGTTTAATAAAGACATTAAAACCACACTGTACGCTATTTTTCATGGTACTGCATTTTTCTTACTATTAAGTTATAAACATCAACCCATACTGTTATGTACTCTAACTATCCTTTTTATTAGCTGCATAATACTTCAACCTGTTTAATCTGTCCAGCAGGTTCCACCCTGAATATCAGTCTACATGGAAGAAGATCCATGAAAGGATATGCAATCTTCTGACATCCCACAGAGCTCGACAACACCTTAACAAGGTTAGGGCTTCTAGCAAAACTACGTCTTTGCTGACAGAATAAGATGGACCCTGGGACTCAGAGTTTAGCGTGCGAGGCAGACATGAATCAAGTACAGAAATAAATGTAACATTTTGTGACACTGACCAAGGAGGTGCATGGTGTCCAGGGAGTATAAGAAAAGGGGTATTTGATTTGGTTGGGAGTCAGGGTAGGCTTCCCTGCAGAAGAGACAGTGGAACACCTACTCAACAATGATCACAGTGTGCGTCAAGAGAAGGTCCTACAGCAAGAGGGAGCAGGGGCCTTTCAAAGGACTAAGAGAAGATAGTGTAACTGGCCCCGACACATTCCCTTCCACTGCACGCAGGAATTCTGGTCCAGGGGAGAATCCAGAGAAGTGTGTGTGGTCTGTGTAAGGCCACAGCATGGAAGAAAAGTTTCCCTGAAAACTTCTGAACAAACTCAATAAGAGGCTGGAGGTTTTGCTAGAAGTAAATGATATATTTATTCAAGGGTCCTAGAGTTTGCAAATTGGGAACACAGAAAGAAAGAAAGAAAGAAAAGAAAGAAAGGAAGAAGAAAAAAGGAAGTTACACTGAAGATAGTAACTGGAGTTTGCAAATTGTAACTTCTTCATATATGTGAACCCCACATATACAGCATATATGGGATTCATAGACCTCTCAAATGCAAAACTATACATCTTGTTATCATTGATCTATATTACATTATGAATAATGCAATTGCTGTATTTGTTTTGTTATAGGAAGATTTTATCTCTGACGTAAATTATACCCTTGAACGACCAAGCTACCCTCAGAGGAACTACCCAGTGCATGCACAGAGATATTTTTAAGCTGATGTCTTATGTAAGTAAGCAGCGTAAGTGCTGCTTATTATGTTTTTCTAAAATAATCTTAGTTTCCAGCAGTCAAAATGAGGTAACTAGAAAACGTTGTGGACAGGAGGTGAGGGAGAGTCCTAAGAACCACATTCTTCCTTCACACAGTATAATAATGACAGGACATATGTGGGTCTGCCAGTTCTCTCTCTCTCTCTCTCTCTCTCTCTCTCCCCCACCCCCACCCCCTTTCAGCTCCTTGAACACAAGCTTTTTCTGCTGTGAGGCCTTTGCACACGCTTTTCTCTCTATCTGGAATACTTCTTCCCATCCCCAACACACCTTTTTTTTAATACTGCTTCCCTATCCTACTTGGGTCACTTCTATTTATCCTTCGAGTCTCATGGTGTTCTATGAAACTCCCTCCCCCTCTGAGGCATACCTTCTTTAGTGCCCTGCACTTTCATAAAGTGTGACACAACTTGTTGTTCTATGTTTATATGGGTTGATTGCTTAAAAGTCTGCCTCTTCTACTTAAGTGAAACCTGTCTCTCCTGCTCCCTGTTTTATAGACGGCATGTAGTGCACAACAATGGATCTCATTTAACTCAGCCACACATGCCAGGCTTGTACCATCATCAAGACTCCCACTCCCACTCCCTACCTGCCGCTGTCTTTGTTTCAGATGACTCTGCACTGTGGTTGGTGCTCAGTAAATATTTTTTGAGTGAAGGTTTAATGAGGGAATGGGATAGCTCTAGAATTCAGATAAGTGGCAAGTAGTCAGCTATAGAGTGGGTATTGTCATTTCTCAGGTATTCTCTTCTCCATTTCTAGCCCAGGACCCAGATAACACTAGCTCTTCATTATCAAGTCCTTCCTGAGTGCCAGGAACTGGCCCCAATGCTACACATCTATTAAATGAGTTAACATTTACTCCTCACAATCCTGTGAAGTAGTTATTATCAGTACTTCCATTTTACAGATAGGGAAACTGAGGCACAGAGCACTCAGGTGCCTTGTTCAAGGTGACATGGCTAGTGAATGGCACAGCTGGAATGTGAACCTGGGTATGAGTCTGGCTTCAGCACCCATGCTGTGAACCATAGCCTTCTAGTGCTTCTCCAAACCTCGAGTGTGTGATGGGAGAGCTGGGGAGAAAGAGAGAGCCCTTTGGAACCCCAGGAGAGCTTGTCTCCCACAAGGATCCTATGGTGCTGTATTATGAAGTCCCTCATTCTAGCCACTTCAAAATAATGACGAGTCTTTTTAAATGATAAAGGAGTGTGGGATGACATGCTAACTTTTTACTTAGGGTCAGGCTCCCAGGGTTGGCCACTCCTTGTCTTCAGCTCAGTAATTGCCTCGTCTGCAGGCTTCTACTTTGGGACGTTCTCCTTGGTAGATTAAAGGATGGATTCTGGGCCACTTAATGTCCCGTAGCCAAAACAGCCATCTAGGCATTTATTAGGTGGTTATTCGGAACATAACCCACGTAATTACCACTTAGGGAACACGGCCACGTAATTACCAAATGCCAGATTGCGTCAAATTTCAACATAGGTGACATCGTGTTACAGAGAGTTCTGGAACAGCGGATATGTGCACACTGATGTGAGGGGATAGAGCAAAGGTGGGAAAAGAATTAGTAAATTCTGTCTTACAAAATGGGTTTCCAAGGTAACATGAGATCCATACCAATGGCCTCTACCCCCGCTTGTTGGGTCATGGATGAGTCATGGATTCCTGGTGAAGCAGGGGGCCTGGAGAGCCGTGTTAGTGAAGGTTTCCATGCTAGTAAAAAACCCAGGTGACTTCGGCTGTCTTGAGGAACTAGAGCATTTATTAGAAAGATGCTGAGTATCACAGTGAATCCAGGGAAGACCCAAATAAGTAGGGTCAAGCAGCTAACGCTGGGCAGCCGCAGTCACGCCACGAGTTGGGAATACAGTCCCAGAAGGAGCACTCGCAGAAGAGCCGGTGGTTTTGCACGGCACGCCTCCTTCCCCGCTGCTGTTTTAAAAACAGTGCTGCACGAACATGCTACTTGTCCTAATAGCCGATCCCTCCCGCCCCAGAGTAAGCCTCTGGGTTCTCATCTCTGGAATGGAATGTTTTGTCAGACATCGCAGAAATGATACCTGTTAATAGAGAAGGTGCTGTCAGTATTCAGCTAACACACTGACTCAAGATACTAATATACTTGATCACTGACCACCCCAAATTCTGCTTTGAAACCCCCCTCCCCTTTTTTTTTCTGCTAAGAGTGCTCACATCCCACTTTCTGGCACAAGTCACTGAGGGATTGAAGGGCAGCACCAGTTCTCGCCCCTCTGCCACCTTCTCCACTTCTGCTGTTTCACTGGTGATCAGCCTGCCCTCTCCTGGTTTACTGGTGATCAGCCTGCCCTCTCCTGGTTTACTGGTGATCAGCCTGCCCTCTCCTGGTTTACTGGTGATCAGCCTGCCCTCTCCTGGTTTACTAGTGATCTCAAGATTCGGGGGGAATTGAGAAAGTTGAGTCTTGCCACAGAAAGGCCAGGGATCCTTGAGCCAACAAATAATGAGTCCAATTGTCTGCCCAGGGAATGGGCAGAGGAAATGAGTCAAAGGAGTTGGAATATATTTCTTCTTATTCTGGATGGTTTGGGATTTGATATTTTTGGTATAAATTAGATGATCCCTTGTATATTTTTAAGTGGTTAAAATGGTGAACTTTGTGTTATGTGAATTTTATCACAAAAAAATTCCCGTAAGTGCACCACACAGACACACACACACACACACACATGCACACACACTCTTCCTAGCTCTCTTAGAAGCTTGATCGCCTCTGTGTCCTTGTTCTTCCCAAGCGTGTGAGCTGATAGCCCGTGTCCAGTGTGCGCTTAATGCGATGCCACTCAGAGGCCCTCTTCTATGAAACCTCTGGGTCCCTCAGGAGGAGCCAGAGCCTCTGCCATTTGCTCCCCTGCATGCCTCCACTTGTACTTGTTTCCTTCCACCTTGTCCTGTAATTGGATTTCCTTATGAACTCTCCCCCAAGAAGGGGACAGAGGACGGGAGGGGAAGTCTTTAGGAAGGGAGGGGAGACTGACCACATGGCCCCAGGAGTGTTCCACACCTGTGAGCAGTGCCCTGTGATCCATTTCCACCACCACGGCTGGACTTCAGAGGGAGCTAGTCCACCTGTAACGCTCCCACCCCAATGGTGAGCCAGGAAACCAGGCACAGACAAGAATGATAGAATAAACTTTTCTAGAATTAAAGAATAGCCAAAAGGAAATAAACCAAGAAAAGAAAAAATAAATAAAGGGCAACAATTAACTGAAGCACAGGTTTCTGATTCTGTTATCTTTAGCTCCTAAGATAGTGGCTAGCATGACTCCCACCCTTACCTGTCTGCTGGCAGGCAGGAGCTGTTTTACTTCCACCCATAGAGCCTCCTTCACCTCCAAAACAACCAAAGCAGAAAGCAACCCAGACTACAGATTCTAAACTCCCACCTTCGGGACCCTTCCTCTTTGATTTGGTCGGCAGTTTCTGCGGGATTTGTCACTTGGTGGCTTGTGGGGATTGGCTGAATGGGTAACGATGCACCTCCCTTCATCCCAGGAGCTCCTGGCCCTGTCAGAGTCCAAGAGATCCCACAGGCTTGGCTGTGTCCCTGAATCACAAGGCAGACTCCTGAGTCAGCAGTCTTCCATGAATGGCAGGATCACGGGGAGGTGGGAGAGGTGCCCAGGCCCCACTTCAGACCAATTCAATTGGAATATCTGTGGTAGTGCCCAGTATTTTTATGAAAGTCCTTTGTAGGATTCTGGTGCACATTTAGGATTGAGAATCTCTGCAGTAGGCTGCCAGTGCCTGAGGACGAGGGACTTGGAACACCCCCCAATCCCATACTTGACCTCACTCCATGTTCAAAAATAATTGTTTCATAGAATAGAATTGATTGGGGGCATGGTTACCAGTTTAGCTCAGTGATACCTGACAGTTTCTGCTCATTTGCAGCGTGCCAAGGACTAGCCTAACGCCTCACAATGACACTCTCCAGAGGTGGCTCCTCTGCTGATTATCATACTCATATTAAACAAAGAGGCCAGGTCACTTGCCTGAGACCACACAGCTGCCTTGTCAGTCATGCTCACGAATATTGCCTCACTCTGCACTGTGAGTGTAGAAGGGGCTCAGACACCAAGTGATCCCTAGAGAGACAGGCCAAGATTAGGGTAGAGTGGGATCATCTCCTTGGTCCTGTTGACTGTTGGCTCTTTTTCTCAGTCCCGCCTGTAGGGGAAGCTGAAAGAACGCTGGAGGAGCATCATGAAGAACTCCCTCGTCCAGACAACTGGCATGTCCTTAGGGAAACGAACAACAATTGTTTGTTATGTGTATGGAGTTGCCGGTTTCTAATCCCCTTTAAATCAAACCCTGTACTCAATCTTTTGTACCCAGGTAAGCGTCGTTGATTAAAGTCTTCGTCGTTTGGGGCTCAGATTTTCTTGTCAAGCTGGAACATTTGTGTTTTATTTTGTTTGTTTTGAGCTTGAAGTAGAAAAATAACAATAGTTGAGTGGTAGGTGCTTGGAAAGTACTTCTTAGATTTCTACCGAAAATGTCAAGATGCCTTTTCAATGTTCCTTATTTGGGCAGTGGGGTGTCCTTGAAAAGTTCTCTCTCTCTGTATCTATTCTCTCTCTCTCTCTCTCTACCTCTTTCCCTCCCTTCTTTCCTCCTTGATTCCCTTCCTTCCTTCCCTCCCCACCTTTCTTTCCAAATCAATTGAGAGTTTGCTTGAGCTAGATGCAGGGGTCCTCAAACTTTTTAAACAGGGGGCCAGTTCACTGTCCCTCAGATGGTTGAAGGGCCAGACTATAGTTTAAAAAAAACACTATGAACAAATTCCTATGCACACTGCAGATATCTTATTTTAAGCAGGACCGGCAGCGGTGGCAAACACACCTAGCATGTGGCCCGCTGGGCGGGCCATAGCTTGAGGAGCCTGAGAGGAAGCTGCTATTTGGAGGAATAACCCAATCAGTCTTCTAGGAAAAAATTTTCTCTTTTTGGTAAATCTGCTTTTTGTGTTGTTCATTTGTTTTGTAGTGTTAGGCTTGATGTACCTGAAGTTCACTGAAGAGGGAGGATTGTATCTGGACAATTCAGATCTTGCTTTAAAGGTTTAATTTCTATGGTACATTTGTAGGAGGAGGCTAATTTCTTTGAACCATCGTTTAAACTTTTTTTTTCTGACACTACCCCTCCTTTCGTTCAGCAATTCTGAATAACTTCACATGAGAACAACAGCTTCCTCAAATAGACCTACTTGAAGTCAATGGGCTCTGTAAATATGACTGCCAAAACTGAATTTAAAATCGGTTAGAGCCCTAGCTTGTTTGGCTCAGTGGACTGAGGAGTCCCAGGTTCAGTTCCATTCAAGGGCACATGCCAGGTTTACAGGCTCCATCCCCAGTAGGGGGTGTGCAAGAGGCAGCCAATCAATGATTCTCGTCATCACTGATGTTTCTATCTCTCTCTCTCCCTCTCCCTTCCTCTCTGAAATAAATAAATATATATATTTTTAAAAATCAGTTAGAAAGTTGCCTTTATGAAACGCTTACACAGTTTGAGGGAGCGGGAAGAGGACCGAGTGGGAGGAAGTGGACCTAGATCAGTGGTTCTCACCCTTGGCTGCACATTAGAATCACCTGGGAATTTTTTAAAATCCTGATTTCTGGGCCTCATCCTCTGGAAATTTTCTTTGTTACTAATGTTGTGGCCCCACCCCACAAGAAAGAAACAGAATTTCTGGAGGATGAGGCCCAGAAATTGGGATTTTAGAAAGATTCCCAGGTGATTCTAATGTGCAGCCATGGTTGAGAACCACTGGACTAGAGGCACATTTGTCTTCATGGGTCTAGACCCAGAGAAGGGGGGCCTGAAATGGAGACCTTTCTCCCTCAGGCTACAACCTGGGCACTTGCTCTACCTGACAATGAAACCACTTTCGATTTTGGAAGATTCAGTGAAGAGTCCAGTTCCTTTTCTCATTTTGACCACAGGAATTAGGTAAATTGGGAAAAGGAAATTGTAAAACAAAACTCATTTATCCTCTTCTCAGAGTCTTCACCAAATAAAGGTACAGTATACATTATACAACAAACATTGGTCCTTTGGAAAACAGACAGCATGCTTAAATTACACCTGCTTATCTGTTCTCAAAGTGTCTGAAACTATAGTTGTCAACTTATTATTTCAGCGTCTAAAGAGTCATCACAAATAAAAAAATACTGTATTATATTAAGACTGAGGTGCAAGTCTCAGAAAAGGGCCTTATAAAGCAGGACAGAAGCAGCCAAAGGAGATCAGTTCTGATGAATCAGTACCCCACGTCAGTTGTTGCTCAAATATACACTGAGACACTCATGTTCAGGTTTTTGTTTTGTTTTTTATGTTCTGTTTTTTTGAGCATAATTCCTTAATTTGATTAATAGATAAGATCTTAAATGCCCATTCTTAAAGTCTTTTTTTTCTTTTTATTTGCATAACTCAATCTGCCTTTTTCTCCTTTTCAGGTCTGCTAATTCTATTGTTTAAATTAGTCCTATTTAACTTTTTATTTCTCCAGGAATTACTTTAGTTTTGGGGACTCATTTTGAGCCAGGATTGCAGTTGAGACATTTTGGATTTTGTTTATTTTGTAAATCCTCACCTGAGGATATTTTTTCCATTGATTTTTAGAGAGAATGGAAGGAAGGGAGGGAGGGAGGAGGAGAGAGAGATAGAGAGAGAGAGAGAGAGAGAGAGAGAGAGAGAGAGAGAGAGAGAGAGAGAGAGAGACATCCATGTAAGAGAGACACACTGATTGGTTGCCTCCCACACACACCCTGACCAGGGCCAGGGATTGAACCTGCAAATCAGGAACATGCCTTTGACTGGGAATCGAACCCATGACCCCCACGATCCTTTGGTGCACAGGCCAATGCCCTAACCACTGACCAGGCCAAGACATTTTGCTTTTGGAGTATATAATAACATGAATAATTTTGTGACATATTGGGGTTTAGATTTCTTTTGGGAAGGCCTGTGTCATTAACCATAATAAAAATCCTCACTTGTCTTCAGTTTATTAGCCCTTTCTTGAGTTTCACATTTGCTGACCTATGAAAGCTGGGACCATATTTTACACGTATGCTTCACAGGGGCTGGGTTTTCAGAGACTCTTGGGAAAATCTCCCTTGTGGAGCCTGGGCCCTCTAAGCAAATGCCACAATCCAGTGAGGCCATTTCCCTATGGTCACCTGACTGACTCAAAATTAGCTGAAGCCTGAAGACCCTGAATTATAAATAGGATTTTAAAAATGAGAGTGTATATGTCTGTTTTTTTAAAAAAACCATATTTTTATTGATTTCAGAGAGGAAGGGAGAAGGAGAAAGAGAAAAAAAAATCAATGATGAGAGAGAATCATTGATCTGCTACTTCCTGCATGCCCCCTACGGGGGATCGAGCCTGCAACCTAGGCATGCACCCTGACTGGGAATCTTCCCGTTCATAGCTTGATGTTCAACCACTGAGCACCACTGGATGAGCAAGAGCGTATATATAAGTTTACCATAAAGGAGGGGGCGTGGTTTTCAGTGTATAATTAAAGGTTGAATGGGTTGCATGTGCAAGTTCAGCTTAGCCCCCCATGCCTGGCCACTCTCAAGAGCCCTGGCTCTCTTTGGCCGTGCCCTCTAAATCTGTGTGTGACCAACGAACCTACTAGCACTGCCTGGTGGAACCTCTGTGCTTCTCAGAACAGGGCACCTATCACAGCACTCCTTTGGGGTGTGCAGGTCTTGGGGAGAAGCCCCTCCTCTCGCCATGTACTTGAAACTCTGCTGACAGCGAGAAGAGCTAAACTCAGACTCCCCAGGGTCTGTTTCCTCCCACACCTCAACGCTGTGTCTAGGCGCAGCAATCATTACTTTGTCATCAGAGGAAAGACCTGTGCTTAGCTTCACCTTCAGAACTAGGAAATTTGGCAAAAAACAGGCTCTTGCTTAGTTCACGAGCTTTCCCCTGGGGCACGTGAGTCCTTTCCAGGATGGCTGGGTTGTTGGAGGAGCTCCCACTCTGAAATTTCCCTTTGAGATTCCGTATCTCTTAGGGAGATCCTTCTGTACCTGGTAAGTCTATATTTTTCTTTCTCATCTTTATTTTAAAATAAGGTGACCAGATTTTAACATTGGTAAAGCGGGACACCATTGACCAGGGGAGGGGGGATTCTTTTTATTATTATTATTGTTATTACTTAAAATATTACAAAGAGTAGTACATATGTCTCTTTCCAAAAATCGGGACTTTTTAAAAACGCTGTGGGACAAATTGTTAAAAATCGGGATTGTCCCGCTAAAAGCGGGACGTCTGGTCACTTTATTTTATTTTATTTTATTTTTTTTTATTTTTTATTTTTTTTCCCATTAGTTTTATTTTATTTTTATTTTTATTTTTTTTTAATTTATTTTTATTGTTTAGATTATTACAGTTGTTCCTCTTTTTTCCCCCATAGCTCCCCTCCTCCCAATTCCCACCCCAACCTCTGACCTTGCCCCCCCCATTGTCCTCATCCATAGGTGTACAATTATTGTCCAGTCTCTTCACGCATCCCCAACACCCTTAACCCCCAAAAATTGTCAGTCC
>PVJC01018506.1:0-31273 GCA_004026665.1 Murina feae | reverse complement strand
TCCGAGCCTCAGATGCAGCTGGGGGCAGGTCCCCAGTGGCCACACACACACACACACACACACACAAAAGGCGCCTGGCAGACTGGGGCCATCATAGGACATCCACTGAGGGGTCCCAGACTGTGAGAGGGCACAGGCCGGACTGAGGGACTCCCTCCACCCCGAGTGCACAAATTTTTGTGCACCGGGCCCCTAGTTTATATATAAGTAGAAAAGATGGTGTCTTTTCTGACAGAAGCTTTGAGTATCAATTTGTGATTTTCTGTGTTCTCTTGCCACTGCTGAGGTGATTCTAGAAATTTTCTCCAGTCTGAGTCTTTGAGGGACTACAACAAGCATAGCCCTAATACTGGTCTATATTATGACTATACTGTAAAGAAAAAAATTATCATATTATGTCAGTGACATGGTGTTCTTCATTACTGAGAATTAACCAAGTCCATTCTAATGGAAATAATGATAATCAGCTCTTTAAAAAAAAAAAAAAAGATTCTTTCTGATTTTTCTTCAGTCATCTCTGACTTCTGTTTGAGCAATCTATTGATACATAGATATATGTTCACTCATATACCACTCATATACCACAATCTATTGATACATAGATATATGTTCACTCATATACTATTGATACTCGTATCAATTTGTGATCTTCTGTGTTCTCTTGCCACTGCTGAGGTGATTCTAGAAACTTTCTCCAGTCTGAGTCTTTGAGGGACTACAACAAGCATAGCCCTAATACTGGTCTATATTATGACTATACTGTAAAGAAAAAAATTATCATATTATGTCAGTGACATGGTGTTCTTCATTACTGAGAATTAACCAAGTCCATTCTAATGGAAATAATGATAATCAGCTCTTTTTTAAAAAAAAAAAAAATAAAGATTCTTTCTATGATTTTTCTTCAGTCATCTCTGACTTCTGTTTGAGCAATCTATTGATACATAGATATATGCTCACTCATATACCACAGTATTTAAAGGGTCAGTTCCTATGGAACAGTGTCAGTGAGAGAGCTGATCACTTTTAATCATTCTCACCTGGAAGCTTTTTTAAATTGTTGAGATGGGGATCTACTTGAAATCTACCAAATCAAAATCCCTGAGAGTAGGAATCTGGATTTTCACTGCTATCTTACAGGAGTCTTGTGTACAGTAAAGTTAGAGAATTAATATCATGGGTAGGACATTTAAATCCACTGCTAAGTCCTGGGCTCAGTTTTCTCCTTGCAGCATGGCAAGAACTATTCCTAGGCATTGCAATGCAAATTAGAAGTTTATGAACATTTCAGTTTTCAAGATAAAATGAACAGGATATAATGAAAAAGCATATTTGGAAAAATGAAATTGAGACTTGGAATGTAATTACTTTAAGTCATGTTCCTTGAGTAAGAATCCAAGAAATATGTTTTCATTATGGAAGATATATGGATATAAAATACACATGAGGAAATAAATGAAAGACATAAAATCAATTATAATTGTGTATGCCTTTTCAAAATTATTTTCTTTTTCTGTGATAGCTCTACTGGATATATAATGACACACATAGAGTGTAAGTGAGATCATGCATTAAATATTGTTATTAGGTATTTTGGGGAAATATTATTTTCTTTTATTGTGTTATTGTTTTAAACAATATTGTCATGCTTATGGTAGTGAATGCTATCTAGTGTTTAAAATGGTTTCAAGTTTATAATCTACTATTACCCTTCATGATCTGTTTTTGTTTTGTTTTTATTTGAAGGCCTATGGAAGATATGAGATTGAGGGCAGCTCTGCTATTAATTCATGTGACCCTGGTTAAGTTACTTAAATTTTGAGCTTTACTTTTTAATCTCTATATTCCTGTTACCATGCAATCCTAATTGTCCTTTATATTCTGGCCTTATCTCCTCAAGATGGATATCTTCATCTTTTTCCATAAAGGAGGACAGAATAATTTAGAGATGTCATATAATCAGTGTTGTCTACCCTAAAGCCTTCAGACTTTGTAACCATATATTTTCTATGATGGAAAAAAAATTAACTTTTCATTTAAATATGAGAAACTTGTCTTTGTAAAAGTTAAAATACCTATTTATTCTTTGGATGGTACAATCAAAGGACACTGTCTTTGTAACAAAAACTCCCAAGATACAAATACCCTCTTTAGCACCCTAGTAAGCTCTGTGGCCATAGTTGTCTCCTTTTCTACACAAAGGGAATAATAAAGATATTTAAAGTTTCCTTATGTAGTTTAAAGAAAATGAATCCAAAATGCCTAGAGTAGGACTTGATACAGAGTAATGTGTAATTAATATTTCAGTTCTGTTAAGTTTTACCAGGCTATAAATAACACAAGTAATCCATATACTTTAAAAGCATTATTGTATGAGTTGTTTTTGTTATTGTTTTTTTGCTCAGTCTCAGCCCACAACCCTCCTCCCCTCTGACAGCTGTCAGTCTGTTCTCTATGAATCTGTTTCTATTTTGTTTGTTAGTTCATTTTGTTTTTAGATTTCCCATATGAGTGAAATTCTGTGGTGCTTATCTTTCTCTGACTGGCTTATTTCATTTAGCATAATGCTTTCCAAGTCCATCCATGCCATTGAAAAGAGTAGTGTCTCCTTCCTTTTTGTGGCCAAGTAGTATTTCATTGTGTAAATGTACCACAGCTTTTTTACCCACTCATCTACAAATGGACACTTGGGCTGCCAGAGGGAAAGCAGGGTCGGGGGGTGGGGTAGGAGAGGGTAAAGTGCAAATTAATGGTGATGGAAGAAGACTTGACTTGGATAGTGAACACATAATACAATATACAAATGAGGTACTATAGAATTGTACACCTGAAACCCTGTATAATTTTATTAACCAATGTCACCTCAGTAAATTCAACAAAAATAAATAAAGTGTATTCTTTAAATATAGGGGATATTTTATAAATAGAAATACTGCTTTACTTCTACTAGGTGACATTCTTTTATACTTCCCTTATCATTTTTATTGGATGTTATAGTCATAATGAGCACGATACTGATAACCTTACTCTGCACTTATGAATAAGTCTCCCACACTTACTGAAGCTACGGTTATTCAAATTATTCTAAGGGACTCGTAAATACTGGGTTTATTATAAACCAATAAAGATAATTGTGCATGTGTGAAATAATTACAGATGAATGGTTATTAAGTCTGATAGGTCTGCTTTATTAACAAAGAACATTATACTATAAAGCAATGTAATAATTTTTCTATGAATAAAGATCACACAGTCTCTCGTTAGAATGTAGCTAGGTTGAAACCCTGAAGGCTGGCTCGATTATAAATAAGGAGCCTGCTCTTTGAATTAAATGGTGTGTGGCTAACCAAGCTGCATTTATTTGAGTTCCCAGACAGCCAGAGTTGGATTCAGAAGCCTCTAATTGCCTTGGGGACCTTCCTTTGGCATCTCACCCAATGGTACACCTCGTGGTAGGAGTGGCTTTACATGTGGTGTTCAAAAGCATCTGGGTTGTTGTTGTCTTGAATGCTACTGCTGACAGATTTAACATCTGCCTTTGAGAAAGACAACAGTCTGGGGAACTTTGATACTAAGCATGCACACGCTAGCCTTTGACAGTCAAAAGCTGTAATTAAATAAGAGACCAATATATATCTTATCTGAACCAAACTAAACTAAAGTAAAGGACAGCTTCATTTTTATTCTCTACAATTGAAACAAGCGGATTCATTGATGGTAGAGCATTTATTGAATACGAACAGTGCTTTACTTTTCCCATCTATAACCTGCAGAACCACACGCATACTTAGGCACAATATTTATCTTCATTTTAAAACTAAAGAAACTAATACTTAGAGAATAAAAGTTTACTCAAACTTACTGTAGATGGTATTGGAGCAGGAATTTGAATGCAGGGAGTCAAAATCAGTTTACATAAATGTCACTCCTCCACGTACAACATCTTCATCCATTTTCTCCTGGAAGCTGAAGTTCTGGAATGCCTTAGCACAGGTTGATTATTTAATTAATGACAGGTGCATAGTATATTTCTATTACAATAGATCATAATGTCAAGATAAATTACTCAGAGCATGGTTAAATAGAGAGCAAGGTTGCAGATTTGATCTTTTCTTGCCTCATTAGCTTCTCCACAGGAAAATATTATTTGAGGAGATATTGTAGCCCTAATTCTTAAAAATGTGTGACCAGGTATGGATGAGAGAAGTGCACTTGATCTTTAAAACAACCAGAGTACTGGTCTCAGGCATTTAAAAGTATTTTAAAAATGAAAGTTTATGCAATTTTAAGGTATATCATATGTGAAGAAGGGTACATTTGGTTAACATATTATTTTAATAGTGTAATTTATAGACTAGGCTTTATTATCATTTTATCTTGCTTTCATAGAGGTAATAACATATATATAGATATAGATATATACACTCTTTGTAAATGAGATGTGATAGGTATGTATATAATCATATTTGCACACTACAATTACATACACTGTGTCTTTACTTAAACATTCTTGGCCTGATCTTTAAACACTCAAGTGCTGATGATTTCAATGTCATTAATAAGGTATTTATGTTAACTTTAAATAGTAATTTAATTTAAATTCCCTAAACGGAAATGCATGAATACATTTAAAATTGAACTGCACTTTTAAAAATAGCTCTCTGTGGACATTTCCTTCTGTTCCTTAAAAGGCAAGTATATTCCAGCTGTAAGCACTTGCAGTCAGAATGCTTATCGTGACCGATAGTTGCCCTCCTTTCTCTCCCCTTGGGAAATCTACCAACCTAGTTGTGGACTGTCAGCAGGAAGATAGGTAGAATGATTTATAACCAGCCTGTGGCTGTTTACACTGAAGTGCATATAGCCAAATCACACTGGAGGGGAAAATAAAGTGGAAGATATTGATTCATATTTTTCAGGACTATCACGAAACCCCACAAGCACAGTCAATATTAAGTCTATTACTCAGACTATGTGGAACACTAATGAATATTGAAAAAAATTTGAAAGCAATAAAGTTATCCTTAAATGTAGAGGGAATGCAAAGTACAAAAATGATGTTCCTGAGTCTTTAATTTTAGAGATTTTTTAAAAAATTCTAGAGACTCTTAAACTAGATCTACAGTATATTTTTAAGAGCACAATAAATGAAGATTTTCCTCCTGCTAACATCCCACCTTATTGTTCTGACTAAATAGTAACACATTTAGGTAGCTTATATGTTAAATTTCAGCATAAGATTTTCTAATATGACTAACTAGGGGCCTGGTGCACAAAAATGTATGCACTCGGGAGGTCCATCAGCCCGACTTGTGCCCTCTCGCAGTCTGAGACCCCCTGGGGTTGTCCACCTGCTGGTGTGCCTGTTCAGCCTGGGTGAGGGGCTGATGGCTGTTTGCAGGCTGGCCAAGCCCCCAAGTGTGGATCCTCACCCCATTGGGGTGTGGCCAGCCTGGGTGAAAGGCTGAGGGGTGCTTTCAGGCTTCCAGGCTGCCCACAGCTCCCATTGACCCAATGTCCCAGCAAAGCTGGCTGGATGCAGGTTTCTGGGGTTTGTTTATCTTCTATAATTGATACACTGTTCCTTTAAGCCGGGGCCTAGGCAGTTAACGAAACCTCCTCTCTGCTTCAGCTCTGGCTTCTATAATGAAACAATGTTTCCCTTAGAAGTCTGGCCCGGCCTGCTGTTTGCTTCAGCTCCTGAGTCTTCTAGGATTGAAACATCGTTGCAAATATGATGTTCCCTGGAGCAGAGAGAAGCCCAGGCGGCCTGCAAACAGTTTCACTCTTGCTGCAACAGACACTGCCTGTTTACTCAGCTCCCTGAGTGCCGACCTCCATGTTGGCTGGGTTAATTTGCATACAGTCGCTCTGATTGGCTGGTGGGCATGGCCATGACCATCCAAAGGGATTGTCAATTTGCATATTATGCTTTTATTATATAGGATCATACTGAAACAAAAAGATAAATAAAACAAAATAAAAAATTCAACCTGAAGGAGTTGCATATAGTGGTCCAGAAACTCAGATCAGTAAACTGATTAGATAAGTTCAAAACTCAGGAATTGTTGGCCTAACATTAAGCTGTTTAGATCAGTAGTCCCAAACTCAAGTGTTTTCAGTGGTAAGAAGAATAACATAACGGAGTGCAGTAAGCCAGTATGATATAATAGGGAATCTTGGACACAAAGGCATATCGGAGGCTTCAGGTTCCACCAAGTTAATACCTCTGTGTCTTCAGGTTTTGGGTCCCTGCATCTCTATCAATATCTGTCTATCTATCATCTATTTATCTATCATCTAACTATCTATATTTCTATGTAATTGCTAATGTCAATCCAAACTTACCCACAAACTGAATTCTTCCAGTATACAGCCAGCTTGTGACCTCTGCACTGGTGCAGATAAAAAAAGTTACACTCTAATACACATGCATAAATGTACATGAAATTATTGAAAATTGAAGGGAAAATTATTTTACCTTGAGATGATGAGAAAGATAGAATCTGACCTGTCATTTCACATAATTCTTCTTTTTCCTTCCTCTCCCTCTCTCTTTTTCTATTCTTTATGCTATAGGTATTCTATGACTTCTATCCTCCTCACATACTCCAGCATTACCCAAGTAGAGCTCTACTTCATGAGGGAAAGCATACCACATTTCTAAGAGCAGGGAGGAAGAGGGGAAGAGAAACAGTCTCACTAAGGGAGAGGATGTCCAAGCAATATGAGTGTCCAGTCTATTGGTTAGGTAGGGAGATTTTCCCCTTCCAGTGGTGTTTAACAGAAGCTTCGATTTAACTGGCCGCTGGGGATGCTCTCTGACCCCCGGCTTCGTTGCTTTAACTGTGCCAAGCAACTTTAACTATTGCTCAAATGGAATTATTTTGTTAAAATATCACAGCAAATAGAATAAATTATATAGAAGTATATACATATATTTACACACATATCTAAACTAATAAAAGTAAAATAGTAAAATTAACCGTTTCTTTGGGATGGGGTAAGCCACGCCCACCAGCCAATCAGAGTGGCTGTATGCAAATTAGCCCAGCCAAGATGGAGGCTGGGTGGCGGGTGCTGTGTGTGAGCATGGGCGGAGCCAAAGGGCCGGGTAGCGGGAGTCCCTCAGCTCAGCCTATTCTTGCCCAACCTTTGGCCTGCAGCCTGCCACCCACCCATAGTGGCCTGCCCACCCCACACACACCACCGCCACCCACACATGGTGCCCACCCACCCACACACAGCACCCGCCACCCGGCCCATTGGCTCCGCCCACCCACACACACACAGCACCCGCCACCAGCCCATTGGCTCCGCCCACCCACCCACAGCACCCACCACCCGGCCCTTCAGCTCTGCCCACGCTCACATCACCCGCTACCCAGCCTCCATCTTGGCTGCATTACTTTGCATACAGCCACTCTAATTGGCTGATGGGCGTGGCTTACCTCATCCCAAAGAAACGGTTAATTTTACTATTTCACTTTTATTAGTTTAGATTAGGATTCAAGTGTCAGTTCATTTTTGTAATATATAAATCTATTGTTCAACTTTTACACATTGAACATTTAACATTCAGATAGAGTTTCAAGAGTAGAATGTGTATAACATGGAGGAATTCCTAAACTTTACTCTTTTAAAAAAATGTTTTCTGATTTTCTTCTCTACACTCTTTTCCATCTCTGCCAGTTAAATCCTATATATATCTTCCAGCCCAGCTTACTTGTCATTTGACTCCATAGAGCCAGTCTATCTAATCCCAACATAAAACTGATGACTCTTCCAAACCTGTAAAGCATTATTTTTGCACATTTTGTGGCATGCACTTTATAGTTTATGTCATAATTACTTGTGACTATGTCTCATCTCCATTCCAATGCCATTTTCTCAAATGTCTTAGATCTCTTTTTCCCCAGGGGTGTAGTGCTCTGTACCGAAGAAAATATATTTAAAAAGCAATTAGTTGGTATAGCACTTTTAGAAATTTTTAAGATTAGTCAAGTTAGATTAACTATAGGATACTTTTCATAATAGTATGATAATTGATTACTTCTCATTAATGTTGAGGCAATTAATGCATATGAGTCTACTGAGTTTAAAAAGTAGACAAAGGTAAGTCAACTCATACACTCATGGTCCCTTTAACTTTAGCTATTCAGATATTATAGCATTGGGAAAATTTTCCTAGTCTATATAATTTTTTTCTCAGTGATTTATAGCTGTATTCTGGGACTGTTACCATTCCATTCAAATTTCTAGGCATGTTTCTTTTTTCTTTATTGTTGAAAGTATTACAGATGTCTGCTCCATTCCCTTCACCTCCCCAGGCCTTAACGCCACTATACTTTTTTTCCTGATAATCACTACTTAGTACACTCTGACACAGAAATCAGAGGAAAATATATTCTCTATTTTTAGCCCAATTCAAAACATAACTATATACTACATTCTCTTCCCTGTCTCATTTGTGTATATACTAGCATAAGTGAAACACACTTAATTTTTTATGTCATCTTCTCTGTCTTACAATTTATTGATACATGTCGGCTTAAGTGTTGAAGCTATGAGGTAAGATGCCTATACGTAGAGGGGAAATGTGAGGCTGTTAATCTCAAAAAGATGTATTTGCCAGTCTCTTTTCTAGAATTTAAAATTAAGACAAAAGTTCATTCTATGCCAGTTCTAAAAAACTAATTAAAATTTTAAGAAAAGCGCTATAATTATGATCTCTTAAGAAAGAGCAGTGCAGATTCAACCAAGAATTTTCAACATCTTTTGCTCTGAATTAAAACTAATGCTTATTTTTGATGAAAGGTGTTAGTAATGAAATAAGAAATAAAGTGAACCAATTTCATCTGCCCTGTAGGAAGCAAATTAAAGCCTTGTCTCATTTCTTACTCTGAAAATTAAGTCATTTGAAAAGAAGGCCTGTGAAAAGCCTCACTTGCATTATTAAAATGATCATCTCAAATGGAAAATAATGAGGATTTAAAAAAGATATTGATGTGGTAATAATGACTTGCAATGTTGAAACAGAATAGAAAACCTGTTCTTACAGCAATGACTCCATTTTGCATGTTTGCATCACATTTTTTTAAATGCCTTAGTGCCTTTCAAAGACACACAAAGTAAAATACGAGTAAGAGAGGAAGAAGTGGCTTAAAGAAAATGAAAAGGAGCATTGGCTGCATGACTGATACTTTTCATGACTATTGTCGATCATGTGAAGGAAAATAGGGATGTTGTTGATTTTTATTGAGGATGTGGCAAGTAGTATCATATTTTTCTTAATTTATTTTATCTAATCCCTAACATATATTGCCAAATTGAATACTGTCCAGCATTACAGAGGAGAAAAAATGATGAGCAGAAGACATCAGGGTATCAGTTGAACAGTTTACACATGTAGTAAGTTGTCAACCAGGAATTAAACCCATGCCTCTTTTTAAAAATAACATTGTTCTGATTATTAAAGTTCAGTTGTTAAGGACCAGTGAATACCAACAGAATTATCTAGCCCAGAAATGTGATATCAGAAGAACAATTTTATAAGATTCATATATATATTTTAACTAGAAGTCCAGTGCACAAAAATTTGTGCACTTGGGGGGGGGTCCCTCAGCCCAGCCTGTGCCCTCTCACAGTCTGGGAACCCTTGGGGGATGTCCACCTGCTGGCTTAGGCCCACTCCCCACGCGATTGGGCCTAAGTTGGCAGTCAGATATCCCTCTGGCAGTCCAGAAGCCCTCGGGGGATGTCCACTTGCCAGTGGGGAGCAGGCCTAAGCTGCAGTCAGACATCTTTAGCACTGCTGAGGAGGCAGGAGAGGCTCCCATCTCCACCACTGTACTGGCAGCATCAGCCTGGCTTGTGGCTGAGCAGACTTCCCCCTGTGGGAGTGCACTGACCACCAGGGGGCAGCTCCTGCAGTGAACATCTGCACCCTAGTGGTCAGTGCGTGTCATAGTGACCAGTCATTCCCAGTGGTTCTGCTGTTAGGATCAATTTGCATATTATACTTTTATTATATAGGATAGAGACCTGGTGCATGGGTGGGGGCTGGCTGGTTTTCCCTGAAGGTTTTCCTGGATCAGGGTCCCACTGGGGTGCCTGGCCAGCCTGGATGAGGGGCTGAGGGCCATTTTCAGGCTGGCCACATTCACTTCAGGGAGAGAGGTCCTGCTGGAGTGCCTGACCAGCCTGGGTGAGTGGCTGTGATGGCTGTTTGCAGGCGGGCCACAGCCTCTTCAGGGAGGAAGGTCCTGCTGGGATGTCTGGACAGCATGGGTGATTGGTTGGTGGCTCTTTGCAGGCTGGCCACATTTCCTTCAAGGTGGGTGTCCCCCTGGTGTGCCTGGCCAGCCTGGGTGAGGGGCTGATGGCTGTTTGTAGGCTGGCCATAGTCCCTTCAGGGAGGGGGTCCCTGATGGGGTGCCTGGCCAATATGGATGAGGGACTGAGAGCTGTTTTCAGGCTGGCCACTTCCCTTTCAGGGAAGGGGGTCCTGCTGGGGTGCCTGGCCAGCCTGGGTGAGGGGATAATGGCTGTTTTCAGGCTGGGATTTATTTATCTTCTATAATTGAAACTTTGTTGCCTTAAGTGTAAGGTGACCAGACGTCCCGCTTTTGGTGGGACAGTCCCGATTTTTAACAATTTGTCCTGGGTCCCACAGCATTTTAAAAAAGTCCTGATTACTCTTTGTAATATTTTAAGTAATAATACAAAAAAGAAAAAAGAAAAGAAAAGACCCCCCCCACACACCCCCAATCAATGGTGTACATACCGCTTTAAATCTGGTCACCTTACTTAAGTGGAGGCCATAGCCGGCCAAGGCAGGTGGGAACCTTAGCTTCCTCCATCGCTGGGCCACACCTCCTTCTTGTTCCAGCTCTGTGGCTGCCAGCCGCCGTCTTGGCTGGGTTAATTTGCATATAGTTGCTCTGATTGGCTGGTGGATGTGGCTTAGGTGCAGCAGAGTGACACCAATTTGCATATTACTCTTTTATTAGATTAGATAAGGCAAAGAGGATGATAATAACTAGCTGTTTTTCCAAAGTGTGTGCTTCTTTTGTATTCCTATGACTGAAGAGCATAATACCAAGGGAAATATGATAAGGTTAAAATTTCTTTTTTGGAAAGTGAGAATTATTACTATCTTCACTTATTTCCTTAATTTACTTAAGGAATTTTTTGAAAGATTATTATTTCTATATGTCAAAATAATCAAAATATGGCTACACCTAAATGGGGAGGATTAGTAATACTACAGACTCTTTCAACAACGTGATCCTATAGTATATTATTATGTATCACAAAATCAATATTTTTAAAAAATTGAAAATACATCATTACTGTATAGAAATTATTTTATCCTCACTCTTGTTTTGAAGCTTTACTTTTAATATTTAAAAAACATTAATCATACCTATGAAGCTTTAAAATATTACTTTACCATTAATCCGTTAATTTGCTCTATTGGAAGGAAAATAAATAAATAATTGATTGATTAAAATATTTAGTGAATACCAGAAAAAGCACTACTTAAGGTCTGGACATATTCACAAATCAAAAGATCAACAACAAATTATATGCTATGCTCTACACATTATAATGAGAGACAAGCAATAAAAGAAAATGAGCTACTGTACAAATAATTAAAAGATACCATTCATTTAGTGTAGGATGCTATGATTCAAAATTAACTTGGGGAAGGGAATAGAGAGTGAGGAGGATAGGCAGCAGTTATTAATTTGACTCAGGAAATCTGCAGAGCTTCACTGAGGAGATGCCATAATGTTTTTGGAACCCTGATGCTATGGAGCAAGCTCTGTGTCTGGGGAACACTAACAAACTGAAGGCAGGTGACATATAAAAGTGACAGACTTCATCATTTCTCAGAGCTCAAAGCATATAGGTAAGGACAAATAATCATCAAAATCTTAATAAGAAAAATTATGTAACACAAACAGAAATAATGAGAGAAAATATTTGTATATCGAGTAAAAATGAGCTGGATGCCTATCTGTATACAATGTGAATTTGTCTGAATTGTTTGAAACCAGGTAAGTGTGGCCATATGACTCGATACTGAACAATAGAACTAAGGCAGAATTGTCACTTCCAAAGCCTTTCTAATAAACCAGCATTTGAAATTTTCATTACTCATATTTTTTTAAGGTTCTTTAGAAGCCCAGGGCAAACCTGGAAGTTACGTGTTGACACAGACCCAGGAGACATAACAATCCAGGGTCCTTGAATCCCCTCATGGAAAAGGGCTGTTCTACCTAGACCACACATACTGGACTGTTTGAGTAAGAAAGGGTCTTTTATTTTGTTATGCTACTGAGATTTGGAGATTTATCTGTTATGGTAGTTAGTAGTGCCCTAAGTAGAAATAGCCAAATTGCTAGCATTATTAAAGTTAAAAAAAAAAAGACTGCTAAAAGTAGGAATCTGTCATTGAAATGGACACACACAAAAAAAAATTAAAAAGGAGAAATTGAATTGAATTAAAAATATTGTGGTACTTCCTTTGGGGCAGATGTGTTAAGTGTCATGGACAGAGTTCGTGTTCTTGTGATGCTTATAGATCACAGAAAAAAATTGTTTCGTGTCAGTTAGTGTTGTCCAAATGAACCGATGGATCTCTGGCACATACATATCTCTAAGATGGAGCAGGGAACACCTAACTCTCATTGCTATCAATTACAGTCATTGATTTAAACGTTTTAACTATTCCCTTTGATCTGATCCCTATCAAGTACCTTTGCCTTTACAAATGTACATTCCCAGAATGCACAATTGGAAAAGCAGTTGTACATAATCTGGGCTCAGGAAAGAAATACATAACATGTAAATGACACAATTCAGACTTTGTTTTGTGTTTCTTCACTTGTTTGTTTTAGATTGGTTTGTGGAAGTTGTTTATGGATTTTATTTGCATTAATCATTTTTTCTATGTCTTTCTTGGTGAGACTAAATTTGGACCTGATTGGTTTCATCAAGGTAATGCAGCCCTGTGAAACACAAACAGGACTTTATTAATCACATAGCTTCCCTCATCATGGGTATGAAACAGCAACATTCATTATACTAGTTAACCTTTTACTACATGCTGCTGAATAATATTTTAAACAAGTAATTTATTAAGTGGGCTTCATATTCAAAGATAATTTTATGTGTAGCTATGCTCATTAGTCTTAGTCAACTGATATTCAGTGAAACTATAAAATGGCAAATAAAAGTGTTCTAAATTTTCTAGCTAGTTATTCTGATTCTTCAGAAATTTTTAAATGGCAAGTTTATAAAATTTTATGAAAAAACTTGGTGTGAAATAGCATACATTTATAAACTCATTGCTCTTCTAATGCCATTTTATTTCTGAATATTGGTGATAAAGATTATAAAATTTCTACCTTTTGAAAATGTGTAAGGGGAGGTTAAATAATTAACTGCATTTTCAATTACTTGGGTTTTTTTTTTTTGGTTTTTAAATCTTTATTGTTCAGATTATTACAGGTGTTCCTCTTTCCCCCCCCCCATAGCTACCCTCCTCCCAGTTCCCACCCCACCCTCTGTCCTTACCCGTTCCCAGCCCTCCCCACCGCTGTCCTCATCCATAGATGTAAAATTATTGTCCAGTCTCTTCCCGCACCCCCAACACCCTTTTACCCCCGAAAATTGTCAGTCCACTCCCTTTCTATGCCTCTGATTCTATTCTATTCACCAGTTTATTCTGTTCATCAGATTTTTTATCCACTTAATTTTTAGATTCATTTGTTGATAGATATGTATTTGTCAATTACTTGTTTTTAAAAAGGTGCTAAATTAGGTGCATAAGGATTTTTGATGATTCCAATTTTTTCAGATAAATTTTCAAGATCAGGAGTAGAGTCTAATGTTAGTATCTAAATTATGTGTGATTCACTCCAACTGCAACACCATAAAATAATTTTAAAATTGCTTTCTGCATCTCTGACTTTGAATGTGACTAGAGTAAACATAATAATGTTGCCTTTATTGAGCTTTATTGTCTCAGAAAATTGTTAATTTTACATAGTGTCTTCATTATAATTAGAAATGAGACACCTTACATATGCTAAATCATTTTATACTCACAGCTCTCTTGCAAAGTATTATTAATTCCATTTTATAGTTAAGGATCAGGTAGTAAAGTAACCTGCTAGTTTTCAAAGGGGTAGATTAACTTGTCCAAATCACACAGCAAATATTGAAATTGCGATTCAATCTCGTATTTGTTAGATCTTCTCATTTGTTTCATCCCTATGCCCTGTTACCTTAGTTCATATAGGAAGAGTCAAAGGGTGAATCATAAAAGTTTTTCACACCAGTTTAAGAAATGTGGCCTTTCTCTGGAAAGCATTGGAGAAACCTGAATCAGAAATTATCATTGCATGTCACTCTTCAGCTGTGCGCTTCCACCACAATAACCTTCTTTCAGTTACTATAAGTTTGTAAGCCTCTTTCAGTCTCAGAATCTTTCCTAACTCTATCATTCCTATATTTCCTACTTGTTCTTCACATCTAAACCCTAACATTATTGAAAAGTCTTCTCTGACCACCAGATCTCCTATCAGATATTATATTTTAATTTTTGTGTATGGATATCAAATATATTTTGTTGTTGAATGAACAAGATACATGTTATGAGTGCAAATTAGAACATTAGGAAGATGGGGCTAGAAGGACATATTTAGAAAGCTAGAGAGGCAAAGAAATAGTTTTATCAAAACTGGAAAGCTTGACTAAGGGAATCGAAAGGAAAGACTGGATATAAAGGATATTATAAAGGACACTATACCAAGATTCAATAACTTTGGAAAGTAGGAAAACTAAGACTGTGGCAGAAAGAAAGATATCTTTTTAAAGGGTTACTACTCTGAGAGTGAATATAATTATTCTGGTTTAAGGCACTAGAAATTGAGGTGGTGTATATGTTGAATATAATGAGTTTGAATAAACAAAATGTGCTGTTGAGTAAAGAATTAGAATTAGTGAAGCAAAACACTTATAAATGTCTTTGGATTTTTTGGAATCAAAGGAATTTAAATCATATCATTTCAACCACACTGTCATGGAGTGATGCCATGCATGTGCGTCAATGCCATCCACTTGTGTAATTTTGTGGTAAAGTAAAAAACCTCTACTATGAAGGTATTTATGAATAAATTCTAGATTACTGTTATAGCCTGACAGTTAATATTTGCCAGTAATACCTTGTGATCCATTATTTGTCAATGGTTTAAACACACTTAAAAATAAATGCATTTGTGTGTGACTGGGGATGAAGTATTCAGATCTGAGGCAAATAAATGGCAGTTTAAAATGTCTCAACAATTCAATAAATATATTTTAAGATCTACTTTTGTGCCTGGTAATATGCTATTTTCTTGCTATAGTCGTTGTTGGGGGTGGGAGGGGGGGACCACCGGGAGCCAGGCTGCCTGAGGCCAGCCTGTAGTGTGTGGGTTCTGGACTTCATGTAGGAAAGACATCACAGTATGAGTCCAGGTGATTGAGAGTCAGTTTAATTAAAACTGAGGACAGTGGAACAAAGGAAGGACTTAAGGTAGAAGCAGCAACAGGAGAAAATCTAGGCGGGGCTCTGCTTTGGCTCCCTAAAATCCCTACTCCCTAGAGAGCGGTGAGCCCAGTGGGGCTGCCTGAGCTCCCCGGGAGGTCCGAGGAAAGGGAGCCTTGAGACAGCATCAGGGGATAGCCAGGGAGCTGCTGCTGTCCACTGCTCCCCTATTTGCAAGTCTTGAGGGGACCCTTATGTCCTGTACTGTCTTGTCCTGAGGGCTTTTTATCTTTTTTCTTTTTCCCCCTGGCAGGTGAGAATCTTAGAGGAGGGTTTCAGTAGGATATTTATCAGCTTCCCAGGTGCTTGTTTAATAAGCTGATGCATCAAAATGAGCAAATACATGAACGTTTTGACTTATTCTTTGGTCTATTTTACTGCTTTACTTTACCTTGGGTCTGTCTGGCTCTAATGGGGTATTTGTTATTGGTTCCCCTGACTTCATCTGTCCTTGGGTTTAGCTGCTGCAGATGGCATTAACTGGGTGATAGCTCTCCATTTTGCAGACCAGGGTGATTTAAGCTACGTACGCTCCGGTCAAGGAGGAGAGGTATAAACCATTTGCTCTCAAGCATTCTTAGTTGGGGAATGAAAGGTCTTGTGATGCACAAGCTGGCTGTAAGTTTTTCAAACCATTTGGCTTTGTTTAAATTTTTTTGTCTCAGTTTCTCCATTGCACTTACCCAGGAATTTTTTGAGCTTTATACTTACCTTGGTATTACGTTGCTCTGAGGTAGGTATCACTGTGGCAGGATAATAAGAAGCTAGAAAAATTCCTGGGCAAGTGGAACGGGCAAAGTGAGACAAGAAAATTAAATAAGGCCAAACAGTTATGGTAACCTACAGCACATGAATCATAAGACTTATCTCCCCTAATCAAGGACACTTGAGAGCAGATGGTTTATACCCACCTCCCTAACCAGAGAACACATAGCTTAAACCACCCTGGTCTAGAAAATAAAGAACAAAGATCCAATTAATGCCATTTGTGCCAGCTAAACCAAGGACAGATGAAGTTGGAGAACAAATAACAAAAACCCCATCAAAGCCAGAAAGACCTAAAATAAAAGTAAAACAGGCCAAAGGATAATCCTGAACTCCACTGCGTACGCCTTTCCATGCATCAGCACATTAAAAATGCACCTGGAAAGCTGATGAGCATCTACTGAAACCCTCACCTATGATTCTCACCTGCATGGAAAAAAAGAAAAGATGAAAAGCCCTTAGGACAAACCCTCAAAGCAGGCTCACTCGGGAGCACACCACGCCCCTCCCCAGGCAGGACTTTCTATTTCCTCCTAAACTCTAAGGGCCCACATGAGACTTGCAACCAGGGGAGCAGTGGGCAGCGGCACTCGCCCCAGCTAACCCCCGACCCTGCCTGCCAGGCTCCCTTTTTCTCTGACTTCCCAGTGAGCTAAAGCAGCCCCACCATGGCTCCTATATTCCCCACAACATTTCTAGGGGCCGAAACGGAGCACCAGCCAGGCTGTCTCCTGTTGCTTCTTACATCCTAGGCCCTTCCTTGTTTCACTGTCTTCATCTTTAATAAACACTCTCTCAAAATCACCTGGGCTCCTGTTGTGAAACTTTCCTACACAAAGTCAAGAACCCGCACACCACAGGCCGGCCTGAGGCGGACCTGCTCTGGGCCAGTCCCTGTTCAGTAACAGCGTGGTGAGGTTAAGGATTCCCATCACATACACATCCTGAAATAGAAACACGTTTTCATCTAAGAAAGATATTAAAATTACCCCCATCCCCCCAACATAACTTTATGATTCTGAGGGACATTTTTCTAAGTGCCAAATATTTAGGAAAATTGATTTCGAAAGTAATAACTAAAGTGGCCTAATTAACACACCGAAATATTACACTGCATTGCAGCAACCAGTAATCTTTAAGAAATCAATAGTATGCATGTCACTCAACATTTCACCTTCAACAGCGTACTTTGAAGACCCTACAAGCTTCTTTAATAAAAGAGAAATACTAGAATTTCCTGAAAGAAGGTTCCTGAAATTATGTTCATTCAGGGAAAAAAAAAAAAGGAAAATTTTTACATGTACTTTATGTTAGTTTTAAATGTGTTGATGTAAAGAGTGGAAGAGTGAGGATGGTATACCATATTCCTGTGACATTTCCCGGAATTATGGTCAGTGGGAAACTTTAACTTTGCTATGTCTCAAATTTATCATCTGTAAAAATGGATACAATCATGGCCTACTTCAAATATTAAATGATTTCATGCAGGGTGACTGGAGAATAGGATAATAGGAGAATTGCTATCATTATTCTGTTATTTTTAAAATTGATTCCTACTTTAAACATATGCTACCCATTATAGAAAGTTGTCTCTATTACTTTTCTTTTCCTACTTTTTATTCCTTCTTCTTTATATGTATCCTCGGCAAGTATTCCTGAAAGCCATTTTATGGAAAAGGAGGAATGAAAAAAATCCAAAATGAAAGTCTGTCAAAGTTCAAAAAGGCAACCAATTTTTTTTATTCTCCATAAGCCCAATAATGATAGTGACAACTGAACTATTATGTTCTTCATTGTTTAAGAAATCCTTTCAGCCCTAACCATTTTGGCTCTGTGGGTAGAGCATCAGCCTGTGGACTCAAGGCTCCCAGGTTCGATTCTGGTCAAGGGCATGTAGCTTGGTTGTGGGCACATCCCCAGTAGGGAGTGTGCAAGAGGCAGCTGATCGATGTTTCTCTCTCATCGATGTTTCTAACTCTCTATCCCTCTCCCTTCCTCTCTGTAAAAAAATCAATAAAATATATTTTAATAAAAAAATAATGCTTTTAAAATAGATTCATTCTTCAGAATATGAAGGATATATTCATAATGCTTCACAGTGTAGTTAATTACAGATATATTAAAGCAAAAATAGGCTCCTAATTGCATAAACCATACAGGGGGTACTCTGGCTCACCAACCAAGCTCCTAAGTGTCTTTCCTCCACTAAACAGAACCTTGGTTTTTTTCTGGATTTCTACTCTTCTTATGAAGAATTCATTTGATTCTGGTGAAGTCAATCAGAGGGGTGAGCCTTGAGTGAGTTTGGCCAATCAACCATTGCACTGCCTTAGCCAGAGTCACAGGTTCCATAGTGGCAAATGGTCAGAGCAACCTAACAAGGTTAAGGAAGCTTGATTGGAATGCTGACATTGGAACATTCTTTTTGCTCTCCTGAAAGGATTTTGGGTGTGTTTGTTTTTTATAAATGAAAGTGAGATTCGAAACGGCTACAGTTACTTTATCACCCACATAAGGAGAAGTCAATACACAGAGGAAAGCAGAGTCAGTAGAATCATAGGAAATAGAATCAGAGTCTGAAACCTTCCCTCCCTCTGGACTTCACATTATGTGAAACAATAAAATTTCTCATTTTAAAGCCAATTAAGATTGTGTTTTTTATTACTGACATACACACAAAACCATCCAAAATTGTAAAGGTTAGGATTTCAAAATTGTAATGAGGTGAGAAAAATTGAAGCTTGGAGTAAGCCAGGTGACATGTCAGGTCCCGCAGACTGTTGCAGAATTGTAACTTGTCCTCAGATCTCCTGACTTCCCATTGTTAGCCTCTTTCTTACAGTAAGTCCCTTGCAGTAAAGCTCATAACAAAAAAAGAGCATAAACATTAGAGTTAAAATGTTATCATTATTTTTCCTCCATGCCAAAAATATATGAAAACCCTTAGTCTTTTAAAGGTAATAGTGTCTGCTGTTACAATTTTCATGGACTTAATTACATTTTTAGCACTTCAGTATTTACATCTTAAGTCAAAATATTTCAACCTGAACTTATCACCAACATATACATGTTGTTTAATCCATAAGACCTATTATTGGGACAGTAAGAGGAACTGACTCATTATAAAGAGCAGGTAAGGACTGGTGATGTCTGAGATTGCTTATACCATAGATTCTTTGGAGATGTATCCTGTCATGCTATACTAATAATGGCTCTTCAGTTATTTTTAAACTAGAGGCCCGATGCACAAAATTCATGCAAGAGTAAGCCTTCCTTTCCCCCAGCTGCCGGCACAGGCTCCCCTCTGGGACCCAGGACCCAGACTTTCCTCACAGACTTGGCTTTGTCCAGAAGGTCATCCAGAAGGACAACTGGTTTAATTAGCATATTACACTTTTATTATTATAAATACCTCAAAGTTAAAACATGCTTCTGGCTAGTTTCTGTGATTTACAATTTATAAAATTGTTAACTAGTCTACTAGATACATTGATGGTTTTGATAACCATCCTCACTATATTAGTTATTGCTGTAAAATGCTACCCAAAACAGTGTCCTTAAAAAATAATTAAAAGAATCAAAATAAATAAAATAAAATAAGAAATGTTAAACTATAAATTAAATAAATAATATAACAAAGAAAAATTAAAAAAAATGAAAAGTAATAAAAATAAAACAAAATAAATTTAAAAAGAAAAACAACAAAAACAAAGAAAAAGAAATAAGAAAGAAAAAATAATACTTGTTACTGTCCATGAGTCTACAAACTGTCTCTGTGGTTCTGGTGATCTGGGATGGATCATTGATGTTTGGCCTTCCTCATGCATCTGAAGACAGAACATCATTTGGGAGGATTATCTCCAGGATGATAGTCTGGGTTTGTGCTGATGGCAGAGGCAAGATTATAAGGAAGAGAACGAAAGAGCTTAGATCCCTTGAGGTCTAGTCTCAGAACTGGCAGAGTAATTGGTTATACATGTATTTTAACTTTTCTCGGTGTCATAGCATTTATTTCTTTATTTATCATTTTTTTACAGGGCTTAGAACCATAAAGCGTACAATGATCTCCATTTCTTAAGATGAAAGGCAAACAACAATATCAAAAGAACAATCTTTGCTCCCCCTTCCCAAATAACAAAGCAACAACAATAAATCATTAATACGAAGACAGCTGGAGTATTTAAAGTTCTGAAATATTTGAACTTTTCCCTTAAAATCCATTGAGGAAAGGAACAATCATTTTAGGGAATAGCAGTTTCTTGCTCTTGAAAAGTTTTAGGGTGATATTGTGAAGAAAGAATGGGACAAATTAAGTAAAAATTGTTAGAGAATGACAGTTATGACAGAGGGCCTGTTACCAGCCAGCCACAGCTTTGGTGCTTTCCTTGAAAGACTTATAGGACTCAACACATAATAATACTTAATGGCTAAGATTTATTGCAGTGACACAGCAAGGATATGTTGTTGGATCAGTAAGAAAACACACACACATTGGGTAAATTCTAGATGAATTCATATGCAGGCTGCCCAAGCTCTCCCTGAAAGGGCCTCTCCCTTAAAGCAGTGAAATGCATTAACATATCAGCTACAAAAAGCAATCGTGACTGTTGCAATCCTAGATTCCCAGAAAGGAAAGCAAGTATTCAGTGCTGCAGGTGGACAAAATAATCTTTACTGTAGAGCAGTGATTTGCAACCAGTGTGCCAGAGCACGCACATTGGTGTGCCACAGTATTTTTAAAATATGCAATACTGGATTGTTTAGTCAGGGGCGCTTCCCTCTATTCTCTTAGATTGTCAAATTTAAAAAATGACAACAGCCAACACCATAATAGCCATCCTGCGAATGAGTTTTGTGGTGTGCTGCAGAATTTTAGTAATCCGTTATGTGTGGCAAGAGATGAAAGAGGTTGGAAATCACTGCTATAGAGGAAACTGTTTAAATGCCCATTTCCCAAAGAGCTAGGGACCAAGTCTGTAAATAGGTCTTTCTAAGGGAAATAGTTTCACATGTTATTTAAAGACAGTCAGGGGCCAACTACTAGGGAAACATCAATGTCCAAATAATAATCAATAACTTAAAAAACAAATGAGTAAATACCTACAGCATTCAGTCAAACAATAGAAAAAATAACATACATAAAGCAGACAATGACATAAACTTTTAATGCATAAAAAGTAAAAATAGTACTTAAAAAAGTAATAGATATAAAAGTATGTAATGGAAGGAAGAATATCAGAAATGAAAAAAAAATGGAAGTAATAGTCAACCACAAATAACACAACATCTGGTGACATTGCTGCATATAAAAACAAAATAATATGGTAAACATTCAGACATAAAATACAGATAATTTACAAAAGTAAAAATTTCAGGGGGAACCTCACATTTCTATACATCCACTATAAAAGCTCAATGTAATGTTGTAAATTCTATGTAGTTTATATCTATTTTAAAAGATGTCGCATAATTTTTAGTACACTTAATTAATTTTAATTAGCCACACTAAAAATTAAATTCACAGACAAACTAAGATCCTGTCTGTTTACTATCCAACCTGCCAAGCATCACTTTTATTCCCAAATGAAATGATTTTATCAGTATGATGTATATTCCTCCTGACATGCTCTTTCTTTGAAACTTACATATTAAACTTTCATTCTGTTTCAGGAACTATTTCAGGAAATGGAAATATGATTTGAGTAGTTTCTGCCATTATGTCATTTATGTTATAGTAAAATAATAAAATCAATTTGAAAAACAAATGTGGACATGAAAGGGAAACTAGAAGCAGTTTAAGAATTTCTTCATCTTATATATTAGGCAGCAACAATATATTTGTTTATTTGTGAAATCGAAAAATATAAATTCAAACATTTGCTTAAAGAATACATCCTCCATCAGAGTTAAAAAGGAGCCTATTCTGTGTACTTCTGCTTAAAGAAAAAGGGAAAAGGAAAAAGAAAAGTATAGAAAAGAAAAAAGAAAAACAACCAAAAATACTACACAAAAAATTATATAAAAATTAAAAGATACATAATGGTAAATATATATCCTTAAAATGAAAGTTTGAATGAGATAAAATCATCTCTTAAAGGAGAAAGAAAAACAGAATTTCCACTTAGATTATCTAAATAATGCCAAGTGTATACTGTCCTTGAGACACACCTGAAACCAAAGAATCAAGGAGTTGAAGGCAAATATAATGAAATGTATACTAGGTGTTATGTATTGTTATATTTATTATCCTTAACTGTTGAGAAAGCTTTCCCATCTCCTTCCCTCCACTCACAATCTTAAATTCTCAGGTGTGGGGAGTGGGGAAGAGGGAAAGTATACTTAATGTAAGGCAGGACCAGGAATGCTCCGCCCTTTGATTATTAGTCTAGATGTTGAGGTCCATGCTTCAGGGATATGATTTTGGATGTTATGCTACTTGTCTTGTGATGAAGACCTGCTAAAATTAGGATAAAAATACCAAGAAGAGCTAAGGAGTGACTGAAGTTGGACATAAGGACATATTGGCTAAGCTGAATCTTAGTTCAGTCATCAAGATCTCATTTTTCTAATGGTTTCTTCAATCCTGCTACACTAGTTCTTTGGGCCAACAAATTTCCTTGTGTTCTTAAACTAGTTAGACTTGTTTTGAGACCTGCAAATACAGAAGTGTTGACCAATATCTCAAACAGATGATGATTTGTTAGATATTTATAATAGACTAGAGGCCCAATGCACAAAAAAAGAGTAGGCTGGCCCTAACCGGTTTGGCTCAGTGGATGGAGCATCAGCCTGCGGACTGAAAGGTCCCAGGTTCGATTCCAGTCAAGGCATGTACCTGGGTTGTGGGCACATCCCCAGTGGGAGGTGCAGGAGGCAGATGATCGATGTTTCTCTCTCATTGATGTTTCTAACTCTCTATCCCTCTCCCTTCCTCTCTGTAAAAAATCAGTAAAATATATCTTTAAAAAAAAAAAAGAGTATTCCTCCCTTCCCCGGGCTGCCAGCACCAGCCTCCCTCTGGCACCCAGGACCCAGGCTTCCCTCTGGCCACCGGCAGGCACCTGGGACTCAGGCTTCTCTCACAGCCCTGGCTTCTTCTGGAAGGTCATCTGGAAGGACATCCAGTCTAATTAGAATATTACACTTTTATTATTATAGTGTTTTTAAAAAAATAGTGAATTCTTAATTTTCATTCAGAAAATTTAGCAAAAACCATGATTCAGAGAAAAATTTTAGCCTTACATGCATGAATGAGAAAAGAAGACAAAAAACTCAGTGATCCAAACATGCATCTCAAGAATTTAAGGTGGAAAAAATTCCAGCAAATTTAAAGGAGACAAGTCATTAACATAAAGGCAGTAATCAATGAAACAGAATCAGATACACAGACGAGAGGATGGACTTCCTGGCAAATCTGATCAATAATGTTTTCCCTGAGAGAAGACTGACTTTTGCTTATGGCCTGAAACACTTCTGGAGACAAATTATTCTCAGTCCAAAGATGGATTGAGATGGTTACACACTAAATTCCTCCTGGCAGCAGGCCTATTTCTGGTTCACCTTCATTCCCTGAGGTCTTCCACCAGAAGCCCAGTTTCCCCAGAAACCTTTCTCTTTCTGACTTGTGACTTTTCTCCCTAGCTCTGTGAGAACTCTAAAACCCAACTTGGTTTATTATCGTTTCTGTTACCAGTTTTGCGTTTAGAATCAGCAATTGCTTAAGGAGAGAGTGGCCACAAGGTTGGTATTAACCTTTCTCCTCTTGTCTTCTTAGCCCGACGCATTCTCACTGAGGTTTTCAAAGACACTTAAAGCTAATTCCTATAGCTTATTGAATTATTCTCAGCATGAGCATTAATCTCAATCTAGCCTATTAGTATTGAGTGTGAGGGTCCATCTAAATAATTTTGGTGTCGGATTAATTAAAAATAAAGCTGCAATCCACCTCCAAAAGGAACGAGGAATTAAGAAACCTCTTGATAACTTTCCCTACTGTAAGAACTATTTTTTCCTTCGTTCATTATGGCAGCTCTTTATGGAGCCACAAGTGGCATCCACATTGCTACCTTCTAATTTTGACTCTGCCTCCGTCTCTACATTTTATCCTTTCAGTGTCTTTCATTGCTTCTCAAATTATCCCCACTATCTGCCTGTCTTCCACTCCAGCTGTCACCAGCCTGTCAGTCCGAATCCTTCTGAGGATGACACAAAACTCCCTGCACAGTCCTGACAATGTGTTGTAAGCAGCCCTGGACAGCAGGTGAACTGTGGCCTTAGAGTTTTGTTGCCCCCAGGACATATAAACATTGTTGCTTTTTATTGAAAACTGTCTTGTCTAATTTCTTCTTTACATATGAAAGTAGGTAATTGACAGGGTGATGTGGGAGAGCTAAGATTGGCTCCATGCTAGTAATCCCAGATGAGGCATTCTGGCAATCCTTTGCCACTCTGTGGAATTATTTCATGACCTGTTGAGAAGAGTTTGGGAATTTCACTGAAGTTTCCACACAACAGGAAAAATTCCCTTCATTTGCTCTTATTAAATTCAGTTAAGTTCGGTTTACAATATCTGATGAATTCATTAATCTGAGACTCCAGAAAGTAATGGAAAAGCCCGAATTATATTGAAACAAATCTTATGTAGCTGTGATATTTGGTAAATGAAATCATAGAAATTAAATCAAATTTTTTATTTATTATGTAGACCTAATCCTATTTAACTTGTAGTTCTTTTTTATATTAAGAATTGGTGTTGCACCAGAACATGGATAATACTGTGATCCTTTATCTTTTCCAATGAAGACATACTTAGGGCTAAGGAGAACTGGCAACTATCCCAAGAGTCTTATATTATATTTAAATCATATGCTGTTTGTTTTTAATTTTAGAAGTACTCCTTTACTCCATACCACCAAATATTTGAATAAAAGTATCTCCCCAGAGAGAATGGAATATTTAATTGGTGTCTTAGCGACCCTTCTTCCATGCCTCATTGTAATACTTCTCTTTGGGAACAGGTTTTGATTAACCAATCATTCTTGGATGACTACATCTCTCTATATAAAACCCTAATATGCAAACATACCGAATGGTGGAACAATCAACCAACCAACCAGTCCTACGACGTGCGCTGACCACCAGGGGGCGTGTGCGGAACATGGCGGGTGTTGGCAGGCGACGATGGTAGAGCAGGTGAGAGGGCGCCAGACCAAGGCAGGATGCTGATCACTGTCACTGGGGCGAGCCTCTGGTGGTTACAGAAAATTCTTTGCTCCTGCACACCACGGTCCCACCTGGCACTCGCACTTGCTGCCAGTGCCGGCCCCATTCATACATGCTACCAGTGCCCAGTGCCAATCCCAGTTGCTTGGTGCTGCCAGTGGGTACAAGCCATGGCTGCCTGCCAGCCCCAATTGCCCTGCTCTTGAGGGGTGATCAGGGCAGCAGACACTGTTTGCACCTGCTGACAGCACTGGACCAAATTGCTCTATGCCACCAGGGGGTGCAAGCAGGGCTGGTGCCATCAGTGCATGGGAGCAATGGTGGCGGGTTCAGGGTTGCTGGCAGACAGGGGACCGGGGGCCATGGTAGGAGGGACTGGGCAGGGGCGTGGAGGATGGGCCAAGACCCACCCCTGTACCCACTGCAGCCTCATGACCCACAATTCCTTTCAAGGTGCACAAATTTGTGCACTGAGTTCCTAGTATAAATATAAATCATTTAATATTTACAAAAAATTTACATATGAGGAAACTTAGGCACAAAGATGGTTGCTGCCAACATAGTAAATAGCAAACCCTAAGTTCCAGGAGGCACTGTGATTCTGTACCTTCTGTTCTAAGCTCCTATGCTGTATTGCCATTACTCTGTCACTGATTCTTAATACCCTGTTGTTTTGTGCAAGGTATGTGTTGCAAGATTATCCTTCATGGTGCCACAATATTTTTTATTGGTATATTGGATTTTCAGAATTTTACTGCATTTGACTTTCTTTTATTTTAACAACATACGTTCTCATTTTACAAGGCACAGTACAAACACATTGAGGGAACATTTGTCTATTCCTAAATGTAATAACTCTTTCTTTGGTGTACCTATTGCACTCTGTTAATACTCACCTGAGGATATTTTTTCCATTACTTTTCAAAGAGTCAGAAGAAGGGAGGGAGAGCGAGAAACATTGATGTGAGAGAAACACATCTACTGGTTGCTTCCCACACAACCCAGGTAGATGCCCTAGACCAGGAATTGAACCAGAAATACTCAGTGCTCATGCCTACACTCTAATCACTGTCCAACACCAGCCAGGGCTACCTACTGCACTCCGTACAATAGCCATTAAACATTTTTCAGCCTATAATATACTTGGTGTTACCTCACTAGACTGCAAAATCTTTGATTTCTAGGGCCATGTCTAATTTAACACACTATTCCCCAGGTGACACACTTTATCTGATACCTTCAAAGTCCTCACCCCTAGCTCCTAGAACTAAATATTTCAAAAGTGCTTTACCCCATCTGGATAACATCTCTCTGCATATGCTCTTGTTTGTGCTCTTTTTGTCCTCTGTGTCATTGCATTCTCGTCTGCCACCTTCCTCCAACAATAAGATTATAAATAACCAGCTCCCCCAGTCATATTACTCATGGCATAATGACACCCTACTTCCCAAATTGTCTCCTTGGGCCTAAGGGCGTTGATGCTACTAGTCAAAATTTTGCCTAGTGTGATCATGCCCACTATTCTCAATACATTCATTACCTTGGCTCTTTGGCACAAGGAATGTACATTGACAGCACTGCTCTCTTCTATATGTGCTTGTCACTATTCCACAAAGGAGAAGGGAACCTGATCGTATTATGCATCATCACCAACTAGGAAACAGGTCCTCAGCAGACAATGAATCTATCATACTTTGATCTTGGACTTCCAGCCTCCAGAATTGTGAGAAATAAATTTGTTATTTAAGCTACCTAGTCTAGGACATTTTGTTATGGACGTTCTAGCAAACTAATTCAGAACTCATAGTTTGTATCATTCATTTATTGTTTATCACATATTTTTTCTTAGAATCATTTATATTTTTCATATGCTAACTTGTCTTCCCAACAGATTTATAATGTCTTCAAAGGCAGGAACTCACCATATACTTTTTTCCTTCATTGAATATATCTATCAGGACAATGAAAACAGCAAAAACTTAATGAATATTTAATAAGTTAGCAAATAAGTTGGATTAACATTTATCTTATAGGTAAAAATATGATTAATTCACTGAACAGGCAACTTAAATAATTAATATACATTTTAATTGCATGTAAATGTGTAAAATATATCATGTCAGTATATTTTATCTTTAGTAGGGGCTGGGAAAGAAAAATCAAGAACATACTTTCATATTTATGTGCCAGAAAAATTTATCTGTACACATACCTTACACAATCAAGATGAAGAAATGAAGCAACAAAAAAAAAAAGTACCAGTAATTTTCCTCTTAAGAAATAGTTGTAATTTTTATTGGTTTATTCCTTAGTTCCAGCAAGACTTCGGGGTATATTAGGTTTCAAATAATAACAGAATATCAGATTTATGACACTGGAGTACTATTTAATGCAAAAAAAATGTAATTTTCAATAAATTTCTGAGAAAATAGTACACCAATCTGTTAATAACAAATGTTACTAAAAAACAGTAAGTTTTGCACTATCTGTAACAACATAAAAGCACACCCTGTGAGCTCCTCAGGACTGAACTAAATCATTCCTTTAACATTATTGAATATCCTGGGGACTTCAAGATAAAGTAACAATTGGTATAGTCTACCTAAACAATGCAAGTCATTTGTTTTGAAGTCAATAATGCCATTTATTAATGAAGTGACTTTATTTGATGAACAAATATAAATGAGCTAACATTAATGGTGCTATGGATTTAATTCAAAGCAGAAGTTATTCCATTGTGATAAGCTAAAAAGGAATATGTACCTACTGCTAAATCAGACATGGCTGACATGGCACTGAAAAATTCATTCTGATTAACTTGAAATTGGTCTATCACCACATGTTCATTAGTCTTAGAATTGTTATTCATGAATTGAGCCATGGAACTGAGTCAAACATCATTTTACTAAATATGACTTACATACATATATTCTAAAGTTATCTAAGGTCTTTAAGTGTCTATTACATTATATATATATATATATATATATATATATATATATATATGCTCTAGTAAAAGAGTAATATGCAAACTAACCATCTCTCTGAGACACCAAAGCCACGCCCACCAGCCAATCAGAGCAGTGGTACGCAAATTAACCCAGCCAAGATTGAGACTGGGAGCCACAGAGTGAGCAGCAGGGGGGGCAGGGTGGGCAGCAGCTGGGGGGGGTGGCTCGTCGGGGTGCAGCATGAACCTGTGCAACCTGGACAAGGTCCCTGAGACCTTGGAGTTCTTTGAGCTGCTGGGGCCAGACTACGGGGCCGGCTCCAAGGCGGGCGTCTTGCTCCCCGTGGAGCCTCTGGATGGGTTCCCCATCCACGGCCCTGCAGGGGCCCCGAGCTGGAGACTGGGCTCTTTGAGCCACCAGCGGCATGGGGGGAAGACTACCATACCCTGAGCCCTGGAGCACTCCGGGCTGTCCTGTGACCAAGAAGCCATCCCTGGCTGTGAGAGGGCACAGGCTGGGCTGAGAGCCTCCCCCACCCCCCCGCCCGGAGGGCACAAATTTTGTGCACCTGGCCCCTAGTATATATGTAACCAGCAAACACCAGAAGCTAGGGAGAAGCCAGAAGAAGCCTCTGCTACAGCTTTCAGAGAGAACATGATCCTGAAAGTGACTTGATTTTAATCTTCTAGCCTCCAGATATGTGTGCCAAAAAATCTGTTGTTTTGACAACAAACACATGCACAAAAGGTAAACAGAGATTCTGGATCAAGTAAAACAAAACAATGTAGAAATAAAATTAATGAGTAAACATGAATTTGAATAAATGATTTTTGATATTCAATGTGTATAACTAGAAATGAAAGATTCAGTATATATCCTCAAATAAACTTTTATTTATAGCTGACAGGCAGAGTATAACATATGAAATACGTTTAGTACCATTATAGCTAACAAATTTAGTAACAAATGTGTAACTTATTTAGATTTATAAATTTAGTAAGACAGTGCTAATGAAATTGAATGGAGTTAATTAGTCATATTTTTCTATATGAGTCCACAATGATAATTTTTAACTGTATCCTAAGACATTCAAGAAGAAAAATTTTAAATAATATTTTGGTAGGCTGTATAAAAATAGGCTCTGAAGATAAACATATACCTGTTAATGCATTATAATGGCACATTTATATTAGCTTTGGTATGTATGTATATACATAGAATTCTAAACTAATTGTTATTTCCCACCTTGTTATGACTACTCATATTTATATTCTAATAAAAAATAATAATATCTGCTATGAGAGATTAGTAAAATAACATAATGCTATTGTAAAATGTGCTAGTAACATAATGTAATACTTCCTTTTACTCATTTAAGACCAATACCCTTGTTACCTCAGGCTAAGAGAATATGGGCTTCTTATAACTCACTAGAGACCGAATCTGTGCACTATTTGGGTGCCTCAGCCTGGTCTGTGTCCTCTCACAATCTGGGACCCTTGGGGGATGGTGGCCTGCGAGAATCTGGCCAAAACTGGAAGTCCAACATCCCCGAGGGATGTAGTAGTGCACGAAGCAGCAGGTATCCAAAGAGGAGCACGAGCCTGAGCCCGGCGCTGTGCCTTCACCACTTGGAAGCGCTGCAGTGCTCGCCAGCCTTGAACCCAGCATCTGGAACCCCTCAGTCAGTTGAGTGGCACTCCCCTGTGGAAGCACACTGACCACCAGGAGGCAGCTTCTGCATTGAGCGTCTGACTGCTGGTGTTCAGTGTGCATCATAGTTACTAGTTGACCAGTCGAGTGGGTGAGTGGTCAGTCACTTAGGCTTTTATATATATAGAAGATAGCTGAATCTTCCTGGAAATTGCCCTTGACTAAAAAGAATCTGTCTTGCCCAAGATAAACTCCCTCCCCAAAAACATGTTTCTAATGACTGGCTCAAGGCAGTGTTCAATATTTGACCATTTGTTTTGTGTAAGAACAATTCTGAAGTATTATACTGGCTCCAGAGATCTCTGTAGGATGTGCTGAGGGTGAAGCTGAAACTACATTACAATTCAGCTTCTCCTGAGAGCACTCCCCCCAAACCCCTTGCATTCAATTCCTCTCCATTACAGTGCCTTTCTCCCAGGAATCTCCCCTAAGTCTAAATGAACATGATGTATTGTCACACTTACCATTTGAATATTGGAGAAATAAATAGAACTCTCTTATGTGTACAACTAGGGCCCAGTGCACAAAATTCGTGTTCAGGGGGTACAGGGGGAGGGGACGGTCCCTAAGGGCGACCTGCACCCTCTCCAATATGGAGTTCTTGGGGACTCTCACAATCCAGGACCTCTGGTTCTTAACCGCTAACCTGCCTGCCTGTCCTAACCACTCTGCCTGCCTGCCTGCCTGATCCCCCTAACTGCCCTCCTCTGCTGGCCTAGTCACCCCTATTAACTTTCTTTTTTAATCTTATCCACTTCACGCACAATTGTATTTGACTTCCTTATTGGCTTTTCCCTCTCACACAATTTTTCTCCTCTTTGTAACACTTTTCCTACTGACTCATCATTTATAAACTTTTCTTTCCTCCTTATTTCCTACTTCTGTTCCATCATCATTCTTCCCATTTTTCTACTACCCTCCTTCCCTTCCCACATTCCTTCTTTCCTTTATCTTTACCCCTGCCCACCCTCCCCTTTTCCTTCCTTCCCACCTTAATTTTTTTCTTCACTTCCTCCCT
>PVJC01018505.1:0-31290 GCA_004026665.1 Murina feae | reverse complement strand
ATCGGAGCTGAGCTGAGGGGCGCAGCTTCACTTTCGCTCCTGCCGCAATGGAAAGGGCTGTTTACTCAGGTCCGTGAGTGGCGGCCGCCATGTTGGCCGGGCTAATTTGCATACAGCCGCTCTGATTGGCTGGTGGGCGTGGTTTACCCTGTCTCGGAGGAACGGTTAATTTTAATATTTCGCTTTTATTAGTTTAGATATATATATATATATATATATATATATATATATATATATATATATTAGAGGCCTGGTGCACAAAAACTTGTGCACTTGGGGCATCCCTCAGCTCAGCCCAGCCTGTGCCCTCTCACAGTCTGGGACCCCTTGGGGGATGTCCACCTGCTGACTTAGGCCCACTCCCTGGGGGATCAGGCCTAAGCTGGCAGTCAAACATCCCTCTGGAACCCTGGGTGTGCTCGGGGGATGTCCACTTGCCAATGGGGAGAGCAGGCCTAAGCTGCAGTTGGACATCCTTAGTGATGCTGAGGAGGCAGGAGAGGCTCCCACCACCACCACTGTACTGGCAGCCCTCAGCCTGGCTTGTGGCTGAGCAGAGCTCCCCCTGTGGCAGTGCACTGACCACTAGGGGCAGCTCCTGCATTGAGCATCTGCCCCCTGGTGGTCAGTGTGTGTCATAGTGACCAGTCATTCCCAGTGGTTCTGTTGTTAGGGTCAATTTTCATATTATCCTTTTATTATATAGGATATCCCATTTTTCTATAAGGACCAAAGCAGCTCACAGGAAGCAGACTAAAATCACAGACTATTAGAAGACAAATGGACCTTCATATTCCTCTAGTGCAATGGTCATCCCCACCGCAGGCCTGCTGGGCCAGAACCCTGGGGCGAGGCCCTGCACATGCTCACAGCGCCTGTTTCAGAGCCACCCTCAGTTTACAGATCCCGGGAAGGAATAAGGAGGCCTCGAAGTCACACAGCTACTTAGCCGCTGGAAGTAGCACTGGGGTAATGACCCATCGAGATTTGCCCAGAGCAGATGCATTTCCCAAGTCACAGGACGTCCAGCAACTAGTTTAGGAGAAGTTCTGGGCAAATCAGGAAAAGCTGGTCACCTCCATTGGAACGCTGGTTACCAAATTCACATGCAGAGCCCCTGCCTGCCATACTGCTCACCTCCAGAGCACTGACCTGTGCTGGGAATGACTCGAGTGCTTTAATGCATTAACTCTGCAATCCTTTCGGTAGCCCTGGGAGGTAGGAGCAACACAGTCTTCAGGTCACACAGCCAGGAAAGTAGCCTCCAGAACCAGCTCGTAATCACCACTCTCATAGACCTTCTCTTTACTAGAGTGAGTTCCCAGCTCCTTGTCCACTGAAAAATAATCCCATTCCTTTGTTTGTCTTCATAACACCTTTCACAGTCTGCAGTTAATTCCATAGTTTGTCTGCCTGTTTTGTAAAAAGAGCCTGGGGCAGGGCCCACCTCTGTCTCACACAGCGCCTAGGTGCAGGGCTCAGGACAGACGTGCTGAGTGCATGTCAGAGGCATGACAGCAGGAGTCACTGACAGACGAATTGAGTGTGGTGGGCTCCCAAAGAAACCTAATATTAACCAAATACCCACCCTCTAGGTAAAAAGGGGGGTCAAACTTGGCCTTCGGGTGGGATTAAGTTGGCCTGGTGTGTTTATTTTCAAAAATTCAACTAGACCGACTTTTCGGAGGTAGGCATCTGTTAACTGTCCTATTTTATATTTCCTGCCTGCCCACCCTGGCAGGCATTGAGTTTGCAACTACGATTTCAGGATTTCTCTAACATTAATTCATTTTTTCCTTTATACCAAGCCCATGTAGTAGGCATTCCCATTTACAGCTAAATTAAAATACACACACACACACACACACACTCACACACCCCTGAGGCTTGGAAAGTATAGGTAACCTGCCCAAAGTCACAAGCTTGTAAGTTGGGAAACAGGATTTGGCAGAGGAAAAGGGGAGAATAGCTTGGAATTGGCCATGAGAATCAGGAAAAACATCTACCCCACCTCTTGGCCCAGTGATATGAGAGGTGTGAGGGAAAAACAAAACAGAAAAACAGGCACCAGCCATTAACCTTCTCTGGAATTAAGGAAAAACAGATATTTGGCTAGACAGTCGTCAATCCCAGGGTTCAACAAACCTTCTTGGTCAAGGACCAGGTGGTAAATATTTTCAGCTTTGGGGCCGTACAGTCTTTGTTACAACCACTCTGCTCTGTTGCAGTAGCTGCAAAAGGAGCCCTAGACAACAGCAAGTGAACGGGTATAACTGCATTCCAATAAAACCTGGTTTGCAAAAACAGGCTACAGGCCAGATTCGACCTGCAGTCAGAAATCTGCTAACCCCCGATCAATACTGATGAAAAAGCCCAGTGAGGAGAAGCTAAAATGAACAAAAATAGGACTCGCTCGCCTGAGGACAAAGATGAAAAAGGACTGACATTTCGGATGCTGGGTGCAAGCAGAGCAGCCCTGTGTGGTTAGGAAGATTGTACCCCGCACAACCCCAGGGGCACCACTCACACTGACCTCAAGGCCAATAGGTCACCTAGAAGCTGCCCAGAGCATAAGCTGGGTGGTCACAATACAGTCCTAGGGACAAGAGTAGTAACTGCAAGGATTTAACTACCCATGTGGCTATAATGAAATAGTTGAGAGGATATCCCAGCTGGAGAGAACATCCCCGCTATTTCTAGAAAAATCATAATTATTTTTACTGAGCAGCTGCTATGCATTGTACACAATAATTAGCGATATATAAGTATTATCTCATATAATCTTCCTAGCAAGGTCCAGAAAGGCTAAGCAATTTGCCCAAAGCACCCAGCTGGTAAAACCCAAACCAAGTTTTGCCTGACTCCCAAGTCTGTGCTCCTGCCACTCCCCTCTTCTCTCAGAACATTTCTAAGGTTCTTTAATGATGTCCTAGTAAGACATATATAAAGAAAATGTCTCCTGGAGACCTAATTAAAAATAATTACACACCTTGAAAGATACTAAAAATATGCCAGGCGCACCAGCAAGGAAGACAGTTCTTATTATATCAATGTCTTTATGGGTTTGGATTCTGTTCAGGAAAGCTCAGACTCAAAAGGTAATTGCTGGCAGCCTGCAAAATCCATCAACCCTTAATTAACATATGACAGTTATTCTAATTGCCTCAGACAACATTTCTATGTTTTTAATTGTAGAGCAATTTGCCAATCACATCATTAATTGGCAATTCACATTTTACACACGTGAAAGACAATGGGTCTTTATCCCTTCGAGGCTGCTGAATACATTACTTGAATTTTTAAGATATGTTTTCCCCTTTTCTTTGACTGTGGGACCCCCTTCAGATGGGCCCGCAGCAGTTTCTTCGCCAAGGTGACGTGATGTAACTTCGGCACTTCCATACTTTTGCTAGCAGCTCCCTTCTGCCAGGTCGTCGTTTCTCTAGCCTCCCGAGTGGGCTCCTGTTGACTTCAAAGGGAGGATCATGGGTTCAGAAAAAGTAGGAATCTATTTCCTGGTTCAAAAGCCCTCCACACACTGTGGGAACTCACTGCCCTCCTGTGTGTGAAGGGCCAGTTCACATGTGTGAGTGAAGCCTTGGATAACGGCACCCTGGTAATGTGGGAACTTGCCGGAAAGGCCAGCAGCTGATGGAAAGGAAAGGTTAGCGACCCAGTTCCGATATAGACCCACCATTTACTCCCCGGAAGGAGCCAGAAGAGTAAGAATTGGCCTCAAAAGGCAGAACAGCCACAATGACACACTGGTTCTCTCTCTCTCTCTCTCTTTCTCTCTCTCTCTCTCTTTTTCAGTTCCATCATCATGAATCTATAGCCCACCATAGGCCAAGCACTGGGGTATTAAAGATGATAAAAGAATTCATCACCCAGCATCAAGCCCCGCCCCGCCCGTCACCACCCTCCTCTGGAGCAGTACCTGTGCTGAGGCTGCCTGCCAGCTTCTGCACAGACTCTCTGGCCAGGCTGCTGTGGGTCCTGGGGCCCAGACTCCAGCCCTGTCAGGGGCTGCAGCTTCTCTGCTTGGGCTTTAGAGGAACGGGGGGCAGGGGACAGGGGGAGCCATACCTTGTCCCTTATTCCCCAAACCATGACCACAATTGCCATCACCACCACTGCACAGAGCTGCACCTGGCTGTGAAAGCTTAGCGATGGCCTGGGGGTGTCTGATGGTAACTGGAAAACGAAACTGTCAATGATGTCAAACTCTGTTTACCTGACTATTCCCCAGCGATCAGGAGAAAACACAGAAAGGTAACACCTTGAGAGCAGTTCTCCTCGGGCATTGTTTGTCAGACACCAGGGCATCCTCTTCCCAAGACCGTTCTGGTGTTCTGGCTCCAAACACGGCTGTCTGGTCTTGACCTTGCACAATGGAGCTCAACTTGGGCTGCTTATCCCCTGGGAGCAGTTAATTCAGAAGCTCTGATACGAAACTGCGCATCCAGTTTATACTATCTCTCCCCAGGGGATTTTAATGCACAGCTAAAGTTGAGAACCACTGCCTTAGGGTAGAGCCTGTCCATCCACCAGGCCACAGGGCCGGGTGGGAGTAGGGGGCACAGGTCCCAAAGCTTGAAATATTCAGCCTCAATCAGAGTTTGCAAACTGGAGGCCCACCCACAGACTGGATCCAGCCAGCACATGTGTTTTGTTTGGCTCAAATAGGTTTAAAAAAATGGAATTACTTGCCAGCATTTATTAATGGGATTATATTACACAACAATTTGGATATCTGGCTTCTTTTGAAAAATAGGAGTACCTGGTCATTCTCCATCTGCATTCCTGTGCGCCACAACTGGCTGCAGAGGAGGAGCAGCTAGCCCTCAGGTGCAACATGTGCTCTCTGGCTCACTACAGTCCCCACTACTCTCTATTGCCTCATTCACTCACCTTCCTGGTCCCTGTGGCTCTGATTAATGGGGGAGGGAGGAGGAAAGGAGGAAGACGTCCTGCCTCCCTCTGTAATATCTCCCCAATGAAGTACAATGCAAGGACTCTAGCAGTAACCCACCGGCTAAGGGTGGAAATAAACACACAGATTCCTTGATTCACAGGGAAGTAAGAAGATCATTTTTTTTCTATACACAGCTTCATCTGCAGAGGACCCTGCCTACAAAGGGAGGGTACTGAAAATTACTCTAGAGGAGTGGCGTAAATCCGAGTCCTGCCCCATTCCCATCTTTATCCCGACCTCGGTTTCTTTTGTTTGCTTGTTTGCTTTTTATCCTCCCCAAAGGATATGTTCTTATTGATTTGAGAGAGAGAGAGAGAGAAAGAGAGAGGGAGAGAGACACATCGATGTGAGAGAGAAGCATGATTGGTTGCCTCCTGCATGCACTGGAGACCAAACCGGAGAAGATATGTGTCCTGACAGCGAATCAAACCTGAAACCTTTTGGTGCACAGGACAACCACCTAGCCAGGGCTTCACCTCCACTTCTTTCTTCAACCTAAGGGTGCCTTGCATTAAACAACCAAGAAGTCCCACCCCCAAACTCTCTAGCTATTTGAAGATACATAGTTACATAGTTACGGTTTATTGATGCCTTAGGCCAGGTCACAGTGGCCAGGCCAGATGGCCCCTCACTGCCTTTCTGGAGCAGTATTTCTCAAGGTGGCTCATACACCTGTCGCAGACTCCTGTGCACCACCCTAGACTCTGAATCTGGCCCTCTGGGGTGGGGCCAGGTGTCCACTTTTGCCAAGTAGCATTTGTACTCAATAATAATAATAGCAGCAGATAATTGCAGCACTTACTAGGGTTTATATGTATTATTTCACTTAATCTTCACAGAAATCTGTAAGTTGGATAGCAGCAGCCCTACTTTACAAATGAGGAAGCAGCAGCACAGAGAAGTTAACTGCTCGAGGTCACACAGTAAGTAGCAGAGCTGGGATTTTGATCACCTGTTCTAGTTGGTAAATCACTTCTCTGAGCAAAAGGGAGGTGAAAGGAAGGTTCACGGGCTCCCAGGCCTAGCAGCTCAAGGAGGATGAGGTAGAATTTTGTCCATTACAACGAGAAAACACTGGCCTTGCTTTTAGTAACTTGAACTGTTTGGGGTAGAAAATAGACAAAAGCGTATCACCCACAGCATATGGCAGCCTGTGAGCAGACGACAAAATATCCTGCGTCCATAGGTTCTGGTCTTTGATTAGCTTTCCAATGTCATCTTTGTCCCCTTATTTCAGCTTCCTTCTATCCTATGGGTCTCCATGCTGAGACCTAACAGGTCCCTCTGTCTGAATGCTTCTTCTCCTAGACCACGGTCTGCACACTTTCTCCTAACAGGCTGGATTGGAAATATCCAGGCTTTGGGTGCCACGAGGTCTCCGTTGCAATTACTGCTCTGTGGCTGCGGCCAGAAAGCACTGCAGACAGTGGGAGGTGAGCGCGCGGGGCTTCTGTCCAATGAGCCCTGACGAACCCTGACATTAGAGTTTCACTTTTGTGTGTGTGTGTGTGTGCCACAAAGTATGTTCCACCTAGATTTGCTTTCAGCCATTTAAAAACGGAAGACCCATTCTTAGCTGACGCTGCACACAAACTCAGGGATGGCGAGGATCGGGATGCTAACCCTTCATCCTCTCGGCACACTTTCCTAAGCCTCGGGCTGGGCTGTGCTTCTCGGGGGTGTCCCTGCTCCTCCAGCCGGAGGGGCCACTGCCTCCTTCTGCCTGTTCTCCCAGCGCCTTCTCAGCTAACTCAACGACGCTGTCACTATTTGAAGACGTTCTTGTTCATACACGAGTTTGTCTGCATGTTGTGGGCCTCCCTCTGCTAGAAGGTAAGTCCCATGAGGGTAGGGAGCTGGCCAGGCCCTTCGTTGCTGTTCCATCAGAGTCTAAACAGCAAACACCACGACCTGGTGCTACCGGCTGAATACATGGCGGGACAGAACTGGCCAGTAGTACACCTCGCATTTCCTTCTGTAGGTTGGTCTCTTTCAAGCCTCTCCTCCACCACTGCCCTCGGGAATTGTAAAGCCTAGGCAAACAAGGAAACAACCCAAACTCAGCACAACCTGATTCCCTGGCCCGGAGCAGAGTAGAACCTCCTGAGGACCAAGGACTTGACTGAAATGGGAATCAGAGGCTACCGTTGCATCAGAGGCTACAGTCGCATCACAGGCTACAGTTGCACCTGAGGCTACAGTTGCATCGGAGGCTACAGTTGCACCAGAGGCTACAGTTGCACCAGAGGCTACAGTTGCACCTGAGGCTACAGTTGCACCTGAGGCTACAGTTGCATCACAGGCTACAGTTGCACCTGAGGCTACAGTTGCATCACAGGCTACAGTTGCACCTGAGGCTACAGTTGCATCACAGGCTACAGTTGCACCTGAGGCTACAGTTGCATCAGAGGCTACAGTTGCACCAGAGGCTACAGTTGCACCTGAGGCTACAGTTGCACCTGAGGCTACAGTTGCATTGGAGGCTGTAGCTGCATCCTGTAGGAGGCTTGGCGTCCTTCTAACAGGCGGGAGAAACGTCGCCTGGGGGTAGACTAAGGGTTCCTTCCCCCTTTCTTTAGGAGAAGCTTAGATCCCACTGCACTCTGGTCGCTTCTATAACTAAAGAGGTCGCCCAGCTGTGCGTCACCCCTCGGGAACCCCACTCCTGGAGCCCCCACCAGTGCCTCCAGGGAACCACTCGGCTGCTCAGACCCCTGAGCCCTGGTGGCCGAGAGGAGGCCCTGGGAAGGCGCTCGGTCAGCACGTGGCTCGCGTCGAGAACCTGAGGTGCCCTACGCTGGCGGAGACACTCCTGGAGCATCACTGCAGCGCCGGCCGCTCTCTTTCCTTCCCCCCGCGGACCCAGGGGCTGCTCCCCAGCGCAGGCGGAAGGCTGGGTGGGATGGATCTGGGCATCGCAGGGTGCCACCCGCACAGATGAAAGCCCATGGACTTCCTCGGGGACCGCCAGGCGCAATGCCCAGTCCCTGTGGACCGCACACCGCGTTCTCGCGCTGAGTGGAGCTTTAAGGAAAAATGACAGCCTGGTCCCACCCGAGGCCTGATCCCGAGGCGGAGTGACACACGCGGTGTCTTTTGCGGGTCACTTTGGGGCAACCAAATCCCAAGGTCCATCCTGTGCGCATCAGGGCAAAAGCAGCCGCGCCTAGAGAGCAGGTCCCTACGGTGGGGTCTGCCTGGCTGGCGGGGAGCGGGCTTCCCCCCGCCCGTGCGCCCTGGCCGGAGCTCATCACATGCATCTCAGGCATCGCACTGCGCGGGAGGCCTTTCTGACGTCTCTGCACCCGAGCTTCTGTGGGGCACCTGCTGGGGGCCGAGGGAGAGGCTGGGCGAGAACAAGGACTGGGACGGGAGGTCCCAGCTGAACACGGGGATGTGTGTGCTGCACTTTGAACTGGGGATTTTTAAAATTCAAGTTCCATCATCACTGGGAGAAAAATCAGTAGCGGCTCTTACTGGTTCCCTATGAGTGTCACAGATGGAGGGGATAACGTGTGTCTGACCTCCTTTCATTCTCACAGAAACCAGTGAAGTCAGTTCTGTTTTTGCCGCGTATGGAAATGCTACAGAAATACGTGCTCATTCACTCAGCTGGGAAATGGCTAAGCTGGGAGTAAACCAGGGTCTCCAACAAGTCCGACTACCTGGCCACTGAGCCCCTTCCGACCACACCCTCCCGGGAGCCTGTCTCTTAGGCACGGACGAAGGCCAGGACTTCCTCCCTAATTCTACTTCTCATCTTCTTCTCGAGACCCGTGACTTTACCCTTAGAGAGTCCTTCGGGGGATCAGCATCTCTTGTGGAATTGTAGTTGCCCTCTCAGAGGGATAACTCAGTCCACCCTGATCCTTCAGGAGCTGCTCATTGTCGAGGGGAAGCATGGGGAGGAAGGCCCAGGGGGTGGGCGCCATGCAGAGAGTGGCCTCCAGGGGAGTTTGGGGTGCATCTGGCTGTAGGAGAGGAGGGAAGTGTGCACAGAGGAGGCGAGTTATTCCTGCTCCACCGCTGGCTTCAGGCCGCCATCAGTGTGCCCCTTCCCCTATTCCCCCGGCCCCCTTTGCCCCGCATTCCGTCCAACACGTGTGGTCTCACTCAGTTCAGGCCGCTGCACATGAGTAGAAGTGAAACGAGCCCCCGATGGAGAACCTTGTTCCCTAAATAAGTCACTGCCTGAACACTCACGCCCGCCGCTCACCATGAACTGGGACCTGAGGGAGGCGTGAGCTGAGTGTGTTAAGCCCCTGCACGCGGGGGCCTGTTTCTTACAGCACATCGCTTACGCTGCTACACACCCTGTGCTCTCCTTACTGTTTGCCTCCTCAGCTTGCCAGCCCTTTGCTACTATCCTCCCAAGTCATGTGGAAACACGTGGTTATTTGTAACAAGGTAGGCTGGACTGGACACTGTCCCCCGCCTCCCCTCAGCCCCCCTCCCCCAATTCATTTCCTCCCTGGAACCTCAGAATGTGATTTTACTTGGAAGCAGGGTGGTTGCAGATATAATTAAGTTAAGGTGAGGTCACACTGGAGTAGGGTGGGCCCTGCATCCACTATGACTCCTGTCCTTATCAGAAGAGAAGAGACCTGACAGACCACCCGGGAGAGCCAGGCGATGATGGGGGTAATGCATGGACAAGTCACAGCACAGCAAGGATTAGCAGCGACCAAGAGAAGCCTCAGAGAAAGTGTGGTCCTGCGGACACCTTGGTTCAGGTTTCCAGCCTCCACCACTGGGAGGGAGTAAATGTATTCTTCTCAGCCCCATGTTTGCGGCCTTGGTTACGGCAGCCCTAGGACAGGAATACCCAGGACAGCCGGCCGCATCACTCACATTTGCAGAGACTCCAAGGCGGTCGGGGGTCAGGGGAGGGGCTGGGAAAGCCTGGCATGAGAAAAAGGGAAGGCTCCTCTGTGCTCCCCGCATCAGAAGCTGTTGATGTGGCGGAGCTGGAGGCAGGCTAACTGGAAGCGGGGCGTGGGGTGTGGTTGGACGGGGGCATATCTGCCTTTCTCAGCTTAGTTCTTAGCTGGGAGTGGGGGCAACACATATTAGTGGAGATGCAGGCAGTCATTGACTGAGTGCTAGCTGTTCCGCGAAGACTGCAGGGGCTGCGGTTTGGCTTCCCAGGGAGGTTGCTGCAGAGATTGTAGAACAGTGTGATGGCAGGGGAGAAGGGGGGTGGGTGAGGTGGTAGAGAGCACAGAGGGGATGAAAGGTGGTGGAGAAAATAAGATCAAATTTTAAAAGAAAGAATTCTATTGACATATGTTGCCTCACAATTTGCAGAGTCAGCCTCTCAGTCAAAAGCTTGCAGGGCCAGCACCCTTTCAGGAGACAGCACCCATACCCACCAGTTGCCCCTAATGCATGTCTGCTGATGTCTCTTCTGAATCTTCCACGGTCCTGTGCCTTCTCCCGCCTTCTCTCTCCCCCGCCTCCTTCTCCTCCTTTTCCTCCATCTCCTGCCTTCTTCTTTTCTACGTGCCTTTGTATTTTTTTAATTACTGGAATGTGAGCTCTTTAGGGACAATATCCTTACTAAGAAGTCATAAAAGTAATAAAGATGATGATAATAGCTAACATTTACTGAGCACTCATGAGGTGCCAGAAACATACACTGTCCATTTAATGCTTTCCACAGCCCTGTGAGTTAGATGTTTTTAGCTCTGGTTTGCAGACAAAGAGAAAAAACTCAGAGCAATTAGGCAATTTGCTAGAAAGTGGAAGATCCAGGGTCTGTACCTAGGAGTGCACTCTTTCCACTGAGCTCCCGTAGTCTTCACCTGCCATCCAGTCATTTCCTCTTTATCAAACTATACTTGCCTTATTGTGATTATCTTTATACTATTACTAAATATGTTTTTTTCTGAAAATATTTTTCAATGCTCTTCTTACAAAAAGAAAGGTTGTTTTCATGATACAAACAGTTAAAATGGAAAGAGACGCTGTTAGATGCATTTCGGAAGGAAGATTGGATACTTCGAGAAGGGGCTTCATTTCTAGAAGCTGATATTACGTAACCTCAGAGCAGAGAGCTGACAAAGACCAATTTAATGGCAAGGACTTCAACTATTTGGTTATTACTGATTTAAATTTTGATTGAATCAACAAAACAAACTATTAGGCAGCATTGAAAATCAATGTGAAATGGATTTTTGTGTGATTTGCTGCTCATGAGCTGGAGTTTGACACAAAGCAGATGTGTTATCGGAATCCAATTAGAAAGATTGGTTCAATACAACCCCAAATTGATTAGCCATAATTCCCATTATAAACACTGTAGAGTCATGCCCACAGTTTGCCTGCTATAGAACATGGTCATCTATTGTACATATGTACATCTTAAAAACATCTTAGATGGCCTCAAAAAAAAAAAATCTAGCCCCTCCCCTGCAACCTGTTTTCACTCTAGAGAATTAATATCAGATGTGGTTATTTTTGGCAAGAAGAACCTGCTAAACATGCTTATTCATGAATACAACAAGAATTGCCTTGGCCTGATAGCTGGTTAGAGCATTGCCTGCTAAGCCGAAGTTTGTGTTCGATCCCCGGTCAGGGCACAGGCAAGAAGAGAGAATGAGTGCAAAAATAAGTGGCTCAACAAATTGATGTCCTCCCTGCCCCTTGCCTCTCTCAAATCGAACAATAAAAAAAATTTAGTACAGCACTGAGCTTCAGTTATGGAACTACTATGGGAGCTCCTCAATTAATTATACACCAGAGCTCACAGTCTTGGAGCAATTATCAGGCACATATTGAAGTACCTAGAAAATGATTGGTGTTATTTAAGAGATATCGTTGCCCTGGGCGAGTAGTTCTGTTGGTTAAAGCATCATCCCCATACACCAGGGTTGCAGGTTCAATCCTCAGTCAGGGCACATATAAGAATCAACCAATGGCCCTGGATGGTTTTGCTCAGTGAATAGAGCATTGGCCTGTGGACTGAAGCGTCTTGGGTTTGATTCAGGTCAATGGCACATGCCCAGGTTGTGGGCGTGATCCCCAGTAGGGAGTATTGAAGAGGCAGCCAATAATTGATGTTTCTATTTCTCTCTTCCTCTCCCTCTCTGAAATTAATAAAAATACTAGTATATTAAAAAAAATTGATGCAACCAATGAATACATCAATAAGTGGAACAACAAATCAATCTCCCTCTCTCTCTCCCCCTCCCTCTTTCCCTCCCTCCCTCTTTCTCAAATCAATAGAAATTATTTTTTTAAGCTGCTGTCAAATTCTTGGATACTCTTCCCATATAATAAGGGGGTCTGCTTCTTCCCTTGACTCTGGTGTACGACTGCTCTGGGCAATAAAATAAGGCTGAAGTGATGCCATGCAAGGTCCAGGCCTGCCTTTGAAGGGACCGGCAGCTCCCCTTTCGGTGTTTTGTGGCCCTGAGCTGCCTTGGAAACATCCGCTACCCAGAGGCGCCCATGCTGCAGGAAGCCCAGGCCAGGCATGGGGAAAGCTCTGTGGAGGCAGAGGAAGAAAAATGCTCCAGCCAAATCTGCCGAGGCCCCAGGAGCCATGGCAGAGATGCACCATATCTGCTGGGCCCTGACCAAAGTTTTGGCCCAGAGAATCGTGAAATAGAGTAAGTTATAGCTTCAAGCCACTGAGTTTTAGCAGAGTTTGTTCTGTAGCAACAGATAACGAGCACATGCTTAGTGTCAGTTAAAAGGGATGTGTAAGAGCGAGGGGAGATCAGAAGAAAACGGGTTTCTAGCCTTAATGATGGTGGCAGGAAACCGACAGTTTTAAGGAAGTGGTGACAGCGAGCTGTTGGGAAAGCTTTAGGACTGGGAGATTCGAGATGGGAAGATGAGGGCCCTGCAGGCAGGGAAGCACAGGGTACAGGCACAGAGGCAAGAAAGTGAGGCTTGAACACGGGAAGACGGAGGGCCCGTGTGGCAGGAGAAAGTGGCTTCTGAGGGACAACTGTGGTGCCATGAACGAAAGAAAGGCAGGCACTACATCTCATGCACAGCAGGCCGCGCACCGGGCGAGGGGCTGGGTTCCAGGGAGTGGGCAGCGAGCAGCCTTCCTTGTTTTGAGCAGAGGAACCATGGGGCTAGCCCTGGGCTGGAAGGAAGTGGCCCAGCGGGGCTGACAGGGGGAGTGGATGTGAGGAAGAAGCTGGCGTTCACGCTGATACCTCCGGAGAGGAGGGGCGCTGGGCCAGCAGGCAGGGTCACGTCCATGTCCCAGCCCCTGACCTGTGAACAGGCTGCTTCACGTGGCGAAAGGGACTTCGCAGATTCAATGAACTGAGGGGACTGTGAGATGGAGGTTATACTGATAATCCAGGTGGTCCCAACTTAATCGCATGCCCCTTGGAATGCAGGCCCTTTCCCAGGTGGTCAGGGAGAGGGGTCCGTGGAAAAGGGTCTGAGCGATGCGACAGGACACGGACTTGGCTGGCTGCTGCTTTGCAGATAGAGGACGGGGTGTGAGCCAAGCGAAGCTGGAAAGGACACCCCATGTACAGTCAGTGAAAAATCTAGACTGAAGAACGGAATTTTGCCGACAAACTGAACCATCAAGGAAACAGACCTTCCCCTAAATTCTGGGGCCTAGGACTTGAAGGAAGGAGCGCAGCCCTGCGGACACCAGAACCGTAGGTAATGCATTTGTTATTTAAGCTGCTACACGTGTGGCAATTGGTTATGGCAGTGATATAGGTGAGAGACAGGTGAGCACAGGTGTCCATTGGGGCCTGGGATTGACTGGGCAGAGCTCTTGGTGCACTGGAAGCCAGGGCTGGATAGTCGCTCCTGAGACCCCTCCCCCTGGGGCTGTGCTCCTACCAGTATTTTCATGCTACATGGAAACATTGGCGTTTTGTCCTGGTGTGGTCTCTACCCAGCTGGGTGACCCTAGTCAAGTGGCTTAACCTCTCTGAGCTTTAGTTTCTTCATCTGTTAACTAAGGAGATTGAGCAAGAACAGTGACTCTAAGCTTGATTGTTTTTTTCATCATGACGTGCTTGATAGAAAATGTTCCCATGTGCCAGGCATCGATGGGCATCATCTATGTTTGGAGAAATTGCCAAGGTTCTAGCAATAGCAATCTTTCCTCTCCCCATCAATAAATCATTTCAGGATGTAAGTAATGTTTTATCTTTACTCCACTTTATTGAGCGTAGATGCAGGGTTTGAAAATGTCTGTATATATGTCCTAATATTTTAAAAAGTGACAAAGAATTTCATTAACATAATTCATGACAAGAAATATAGCACATATTGTAAATATCCACAATGAATTATTTCTATTAGTGTAGCAACACTCGTAGTGAAAATGCTGAACTAGACATTGGTACTGAATTTGAACAGTTTTAGGAATTGAAGAATAGTCTGAGTTAAGTTAAGGGTGAGTTGCTTGCAGCTGGGAAGGTGGAAAGAGGGTGAAAGGGGAAAATGTTTTCTAAACCTTAAAAAGATCAGTCTCTCCCAAGACACCTCCCCACCCCCAGCCCCTGACCAAACAAGCTGAACAAACCCTTGATATGATAATAGATTATAATACTTGTAATTTTTCTTTAGGAAATGACACACAACATTTAATCCTAACCTTGTGGTGGGAGTAAGGGCCCAGGGTCTCCTAATAACTCTTAATAAGCTTGCTATTGAGCAAGAAAGAGCAGAAAAGGGTAACAAGGAAACCAATCAATATCACAAGAGGCCCACCTTAGTTGCAGTCTAATGATCTGGGAGCTGTTTCCTGTTGACCAGCTGTGCCAGGAATAGCTCTAAATTGGAATTTACTCTAATAAAAGAGTGATATGCAAATTAACTGTCACTCCAAGACACCTAAGCCACGCCCACCAGCCAAGCCATGCCCACCAGCCAATCAGAGTGGCTGTATGCAAATTAACCCAGCCAAGATGGAGGCCAGCAGCCACAGAGCTAGAGCAAACAGGAGGCTTCCGTTGCAACTGCCTGCCTAGGCCAGCTGGGCCTCTGATCACAGCATCAATGTTTTAATTATAGAAGCCACAGAGCTGAAGCAAATAGGGGGCTTTGTTACCTGCCTAGGCCTCTGCTCAAGGTAACAAAGTTTCAATTATAGAAGATAAATAACCCCCAGAAATCTGCTTCCAGCCAGCCTTGCTGGGACATTGGGTCAATGGGAGCTGTGGGCAGCCTGAAAATGGACCTCAGCCCCTCACCCAGGCTGGCCAGGTACCCCAGTAGGGACCTGAACCCTGAAAGGGATTTGGGCAGTCTGAAAACGGCCCTCAGCCCCTCACCCAGGCTGGCCTCACCTCCATGAGGTGAGGGTCCCCACTGGGGAGCTTGGCCAGCCTGCAAACAGCCATCAGCCCCTCACCCAGGCATGCCAGCAGGTGGACATCCCCAGAGGGGTCCCAGACTGTGAGAGGGCTGAGGGAACCCCCCCCCCACCGAGTGCACAAATTTTTGTGCACTGGGCCCCTAGTATTTCAATATTTTTCAAGGCAGTTTAACTTGAGTTGGAGTTCTGACACACAGCACATGAATTCCTAGAAATTTCTTGTTGGGTGGGGGAAGTCCTTGCATAGGGGCAGTGAAATAGCATGGCTAAGGTCGTGGGGTTAGACCCCCAGTTCCACCATTTACTGTGGGCCTGACTTTGGGCAAATTTATCTCCCCTGTCCTAAATTAGCCCAGGGCCAGGTCCCGGACAACTAGAATCCCGGACACTGGAATTTTTCAGACTATACAGTCCTACACCTGTGCAGCTTGCTACTCCGACTTCCCATTTCTTCTGGAGAAAAACAATAAAGGCTCCGGCCTATCTTTCCTCTGACTTCCTACCTCTGGACTTACCTTGAGGTCCCCATATGATCCTGCATGGCAGGGCATGCCCCGCCTCTTGGGAACTGTCAGCAACAAACTTTATTTTTAATGGCGTTTGCCTCCTGACCTGTTGGCCTCACCATAACAAAGTGAGATGCTCAGCCCCTTGGACTCCATCTCTTCAAGCCTGTGTTGACCCCGTGGCCCTGAGCTGATAGCTCCTGCTTCGTCTTGCATATAGGCATGCTAATCACTAGAGGATTTCTGCTTGTGGCTTGAGTTTTACAAAAGCATCCCCGCCCATTTTCCCTTCCCTTAACATAAAAGAAGCCTGAATTCTGTACTTTCTTAAGATAGATTTGAGAATCAGGTCTCCTATATTTTGGGTTGGTGTCTTCTCCATCAATAAATCTTTCCTTACTCCAAAATGATATTTTGAGTTTGGACCTTTCAAAATGTCAGGCACACAGACTTTGGACCAGTAACATCACCATACCTGAGTGAAAACAACATCCCAGTACATTTTAAAACATGATGAAAGGATACCTTTGGTCTACTCTGACTACTTCTGAAAAACTTTTACCTCATCACCCTGAAGGCTGGCTCTTTCTCTATCTTAAAAAATGTCCCTGTTACAGAAAGTAGGTGAGTTCCCAGGGGCTGGAGGAGGAGAATGGGTGACTTCTAATGGGTACTGGGATTCTTTCTGGGGTGACGAATGTTGTGGAATTAGATAGTGGTGATGGTTGCACAACCTTGTAAATATACTAACAACCGCTGGACTGTGCATTTTCAAAGAGTTACTTTTATGGTATGTAACCTATATCTCAATTTTAAAAATTGCCCTCGTGACCACTTTTTCTCTCTTTCATAGTTTGCCCATATTTGTCCTGCAAGGTTCAGTTCAGATGCCTCCTCCTCTCATGCAGCCTTTGCAGGCACTGCCTATTGCTACAGTTCTCCCCGCTGTGTATGAGACACTTGTTTTATGGGGGGAGAGGGGCTAAGAAAAAGAAACCCTTTGGGAGATGCTGTTCTTCTGCCTGTAGAACTTGCCCTTGAACGCCCTTCCCTTCCTCCTCTGGCCCCCTTGATCTGAGAAGTCCCTGGGCAAGTCCTGGTTTGACTTCCCCGAAACAGAGTCCTGGACGTGTGATTCTCTGGTGTGACTTTTCCCACAGTGTCCCTGGGGCTTCCAAATCAAAAACGAGAGAAGGAACTCTTTGTTTTCCAGTCGGAGGCACCACTTTTCAAAGATTTGGGGACAGATGAATTTGGCAGCAGAGCGAGGTCCACGTCTTAGCTCTTCTATTAATTTGTACTGGAAAGATCACTTTTTCTCACGAAGGGCTTTTGGCTTTGGAAAGAGCCCCAATCCACAAACACCCACCTGGAAGGCCATGCTTCATGGTTTAGCAGTTCAAGCAGATGTTGACTCTTTAAAAGATTAACCGAGAGCTTTGATAGCTAGTTTCCCTCGCCTGTTAATTGGTTCCTGGGAAGGGGAGAACCAGCTCTCCTACTTCTATTTATCTGTCCATATCTTGTCTATGCTAATTGTTTGTTATCTTTTTTCTTGAAAGGGTACAGCACCCCCTTCCCCCTTATGGCTGAGCCTCCTGGAAACACTGACTGACTGTAATGGTACTTTTAAGATAAGATGGGGCTCTCTCACTAGCCTCCTTTATTCAGGAAAGAAAGCCACAAGCAAACCATGGTCTCCTATTAAATTGTTTAGTAGTCACATGGTGGTGGAGGTGAAGGAGTAGGCTAAGGAGTAGGCCAGGAAGAGTCTGGGGCTTTTCCAACTATAAGCATACTCAGATCACTTGGACACCTTGTCAAAATGCAGATTCCATTTCAGCAGATCTGGGTGAAGCCTGGAACTCTGCATTTTTAATAAGCATTCAGGTGATGGTGATGCTGCTGGTCCAGGAATATCTCTGATTCCCAAGGATCTTAAAAACCTAGATTCAAAAAAGGTTTCCAAAAGTTAACACTTTAGGGTCCTGGTTAAATATTAATGATAGCAATCCTATATAATAAAAGGCTAATATGCAAATCAGCCAACTGGAGGAACAACCAGTTGCTATGATGTGCACTGACCACCAGGGGGCAGACACTCAATGCCAGAGCTGCACACTCGTGCTCAGTGTGCTCCCACAGGGGAGAACCACTCAGCCAGAAGCCAGGCTCATGGGGGCAGGAGCTTCTCCTGCCTCTGTGGCAGCACTAAGGATGTCCAACTGACAGCTTAGGCCTAAGCCATAAGTCAGACATTCCCCCGAGGGCCCCCGGACTGTGAGAGGGCACAGGATGGGCTGAGGGATCTCTGCGCCCCCCCCCCCCACCTGAATGCACAAATTTCATGCATCAGGCCTCTAATAATAATTATAATGACAGTGGTGACTGACATTTATAGAAGGCTTAGAATGTGCAGGGCAAGCTTGGCCTAGCTATGACAGTTGTCATCTTATAAAAGAACCTATGGTTTAGAGACACTACAGAGCTTGTCCAAGGTCTTATTGTGATAAGCATCAGAGCAGGAACTCAAACACTATCTGGCTCCATAGATGGGCTCTTAAACCTTACTGTCTCATTTTCCATTGTGTGATTTTAGGGATAGTAGGACCAAGCATGCTTTCAAAAAGGAGCACTTTCCTTGTGCTACAGAACTAAGCCCATGATGTAAAGTTATTATGAAATCAGATGGAGGGTAAGGAAATCAGTGAGGGAAACATAGGCGAAACTCAACTGATAATGACCTGTTAGCTTGTGTTTCCACTAGTGACTTATTTTTTAACCTGCACAGCAGATACTAGTTACAAGCACGTTCTCACCATAAGAGGTTTATTTAAAGTCCGTGAGGACATAAGAAAAAAAAAAAGCACAATTTATAAAAGAAAAATAATTGATAAATTGGACTTGAACAAAATTAAAAACTTCAGACACTTAAATGGCACTATTAAGAAAGTGAACCGCCCTGGCTAGTGTGGCTCAGTTGGTTGGGTATTGTCCTGTGCACTGAAAGGTTGCTGGTTTGATTCCTGGTCAGAGCACATGCCCAGGATGTGGGTGCCAGTTCCCCAATAGGGGGCTGATCAAAGATCTGCCCTTTCATTCATGTTTCTCTTTCTCTATCCCCCACCCTTCCTCTTTCTCTAAAGATCAATAAAAATATGTTTTTAAAAGGTGAAAAAAGTGAACAGATGAGTCACATACTAAAAGAAAATATTTGCAAATCATCTGATAAAGAAGTTGTGTCCTTACAATTCAAAAATAACTCAATTAAATAATGGATAAAAGATTTGAATAGACATTTAGCCAAAGAAGATGTACCAAGAACCAATAAACACTGGATAAGATCTTGTCATTAGACATTAGTAAAACCCCAATGAGATACCACTTCATGCTCATGAGAGTTGCTGCAGTAAAATAGACAATAATAAGTGTTGACAAGGATGTGGTGTCTTTTAATGTCCTTTCTAAACAAAATGTATGCTTGCTTTTATACATTTGTGTTTGTTAATTCCTTCTCTTTCTTTCCCATACCACTTATATATAGGATGTATTATGATGGTTAGCTTTGCAATTGACTCCAAAGTTTCATAATATTGAGATGGGACCTAAAGAATTAGAAGAATGGGTATTGTGTACAAATCCTGGACTTTGAGCTTTGGATGCAGGAACTGAAGAAACTTTGTGTTGCCTTCCTCTGGGAAGTGGGTGAATATGTGGTTGCATAATGTTAGCTGGAAATACATATATGTGTATAAGTATCCTATATAATAAAAGGCTAATATGCAAATTGTTCACTCAACCTAGAGTTCGAATGGGAGTTCAAAGGGGAGTTCAACCAGGTGGTGGGGCCTAATGTCCAACTGCCCTTGGCCCCTCCCTCTGGCTGGCCCCACCCCTGATTGCCCCCCCACACACTGATCAGGGGTGGAGCCAGCCAACCATCCGCCTGCAGCCCCTCTCTCCAGCCTGCTCGCCCCCATTGGTCCCAATCTGGGTGGGCCAGCCAGACCCCAGCTGTGCATGATTTCATGTCCTGGGCCTCTAATATTAAATATAAGTGTGGAAAGGCATACTGTAGTAGACACTGTTGTATGTTTAGCAGCTCACTTCCTTTCTAATTTGGGGGGATTACATGTGCTGCACCTCCTACTACAGAGGCCAGAGAAAGATGGCCGATGTCCCCCTTTGTTTCCTAGGGATGACAGGAGCAGCCACTCGCGACTTCTGCTCATGGCTGTGAATCTGGATTGAGTGCCACTGAGGAATGTCAGTGAACCTGCATGGCAGTAGCCTGTCCACTTCTTAGGGCCACAGCACTGGAGCGGCCCCCTCTCCCGGCTCCTTCGCTCCAGCTGCCCCTTTACCTCTTTTAGGTCTCTGTTCAAACGTCGCTTGTAAAATAGCTACCTCATCTATTTTTTTATACTTATATTTTTCTGATGGCACACATCACTACCTAGAATTCTATGCTTGTTTTTAAAAAGTTTTTTTCTCCACTAAAATGTATTTTCCATGAGGATACAAATATTCCTTCTTCCCCCAACTTTATCTCCAGGTCTAGAACAGTGCCCAGCCTAAGTACGCACTCAATACTCTTGTTAAGTGAATAAGTAAGTGAAAACTAGCCCAGTGCTTGGTAGGCCAATAAACATTTGTTAGGCTGGACGGAGTTAGTGTTAGCTCTGTGTCTGGCTAAGGAGTGAGCCACACGAAGGTGAGTGCATGGTATGACTTCAGTCCTAGCAGTGACCTGATTCCTATGTGAAGTGAAAAGTTATTTTTGAGCAAAGTTATTATATTATTATCTCAGGAAGCATGAACATTTTGCCGTGTGGACTCTTAATTTAAAGTGGCATCTGCCTGCAGGCCCTGGCACTGTATCTGCCAACTACTACTCAAATACTTATGAAAACCAAGAAATAATGGAAACCAGCCTGCTAGGAGAGCAAGTGCAGCTTCTCAGAGGAATATCCCCAACTCTGAGTGACATAGTGCAGCATGACAAAGACCACTCCTCGTTCACACGGAACAGTGCAGCTCACTTCCAAAAAAATAAAAGTAAAAGTAAACTACATTCTCTTCACAATTAATTAACAAAAGTTAAACAAACAAACAAACAAACAAATGAAATATACACCTAAAAGGAATTAAAGAATGAAGGCTAGAAACAAAAGGACAAATTAGATTTTTCTGGTAAATGCAAACAAAGGAATACAGAGATGGCACAATTATTTTCTGACAATTTAGAATCTGAGACAAAAAGCCTTAAGAGGCCAAGAGAGATAATTTTATATGATGGAGTTAGAATCCACAGCAAAGATAGCAGAGGCAGTACCTCGGACACTTCATTTATCTCAGCTCAGGAAAAAAGGAGAAATGCACAGGAGGAATTGTGGGAGATTGAAAAACATTCTTCATATGCTTTTACAAATCTGATAGTTGAAAAATCTAAGTAGCTAGAGGAGATAATTGGAACTATCAAGTTAATAAGATTTAACGTGTGTCTTTGTATATATACATTATGTTCTTCCCTTGGGTATCTATTAATGTTTATGAAGATCAATTATGTGTTAGCACATTAAGAAAGTAACTTCCTCAATTGAAAATTTACAGGTCAAATATCTTGAACACAGTGAAATAAAATGAGAAATAAATAACAGAGAGAAGATTCCAAAATGGCAGTGGAGTAAGTGGATGTTACACTGACATGCTCCCAGAATCAAACTGGAAATACAACTAAAATACAGAAGAACCATCCTGGGGGCCAGATGGAGAGAACCCCGATAACCGAGGATGGAAAGGGGAGACCATATAGAGCGGGTAGGAGGGGCAGAGGTGCTAAAGGGCTGGCCGGGCTCCCACAGGCAGCAGCTGACGTCCCAGAGGGGTATCTCAGCTGTGGGGGTTCCCACTGACAACTCTGGGGTCTAATCCCCAAGCTGAGACCCCCCAGAGAAAGATGCCCACAGAACATCTGGCTGTGAAAAGCAGCAGGGCTGCTGCGTGCCAGGGAGAGATGGCTGGAAATGCAGCATCCTCTTAAAGGGCCAACACAAAAAATTTCATGTGCAGCCACTCAACTTGGGCTCCAACAATTTTGCACAAGTTTGCTCATTGCAGGTCTATCTGCCTGTCTGATGAGCCTGTGCACTGTCCCAGCCCAGAGACTGAGTCTCCCTAAGACTTGGAAAACTCAGGTCTTGAACAGCAGTTGGCTGAGCAATGGACCAGCCCCTGTGATGTCCTGCTGACAACAGGAGCTTCCTGAAAGCTCCCCGGAGTGAATGAAGCCTTGGCTCCACCACACACACTGATAAAGTGGGCGCCCCCTGCGGAGTGCGCAGACCTCGCTGCTGCTGGTGAAACTGCAGGGGAAAACTGGACCTGCGCTCCTGGGGGAGATTTAGAGTTTCTCTTTTGGGAAGTGCAGCACCTCCTAAAGCTCAGTGACAATGTTACTTTTTGACAATCGCTGTACTTTTTGCCCATTCTTGGATTGATAATGCCTTTGCTCCAATTTTCCAGGCAGTCACTTCCTCTGCAAAGTTGTCACACTGTTGGGTGTGCCACCCAAAGCCCTGCCCAGGATTAGATCCTGGGGATCCTTTAGGCCAGTGATCTCAACCTTCTGGCCCTTTAGATACAGCTCCTCATGTGGTGACCCAACCATAACATTATTTTCGTTGCTACTTCATCATTGTAATGCTGCTACTGTGATGAATCGTCATGTAAATATCTGATATGCAGGATGGTCTTAGGTGACCCCTGTGAAAGGGTCGTTTGACCGCCAAAGGGGGTCGCGACCCACAGGTTGAGAACCGCTGCTTTAGGCTCTCCAGTCTCTGTTCCATTACAATTTCCCCTTCACGACTAGGCTTACCCCTTACTAAACACTGGGTTGCTAGGCGGGCACCTCCTAAACTCTAAGGGACCCCACAAGGCTTGCAACCAGGGCAGCAATGGGCAGTGGCAGCTCATCCTGGGCAAACCCCTCGAGGCTGTTCCCCTAGCCCCTTTTTCTCTGACTTTTTAGTGAGCCAAAGCAGCCCAGTCGAGGCTCATTTCCCCAGTTCTTCCTTGTTTCACTGCCCCCAGCTTCAATAAACGTTCTCTAAAATAAAATAAAATAAAATAAAACAAAATAAAATAAGATAAAAAATAAAACAAGACACCTGTTACAGATTGAGACAAATTTATAGATGCAACTAACATGATTATGATTTGTTGCCTAAGTTGGGAGAAATGTTAAATTTCAACTAGAATCAGTGAAAATAAAGATGTAATCTCTTTCTCAACCCAAATTTATAAACCTTAGGTTTAAAACCAATGGTCACCCAAATTTTTCTGTAAAGGGCCAGGCCATAAATATTTTAGGCTCATGGGCCATGTTTTCTCTGTCACAACAACTCAGTTATTCCATTGTAGTGAGAAAGTAGCCATAGACAACATGTAAACAAATGGGTATGGTTGTGTTCCAATAAAACTTTATTTACTCAAACAGGCAGAGGATCTGATTTAGCTTGTGGACCATTATTAGTGGTCCCTAGTACTATTTTCTAACAAAGAAAAGCATTCCTGAGCTGCTAAATGAAAAAAAAAGTAGATGAAAAATAATTATGCAGAATTTCCTTTTGATGGAAAATGTATCTCTAGGTCTCTGTGCATATGTATGTATGTATATAAAGACACAAGTGTGAAGAACCTACAAAAATGTCAGCAGTTATTATTTCTAGGTGGTGGGGATGGGAATGATATTTTTTTATGCCTTTTTAATATTCTCTCTCTCTCTTTTTTTTTGAAAAGGCTCTGGGTTTTGTTTGACATAAACTGTGTTTCAAAATATCATAAGAAGTGTGTGTTTCTGATTTCTGTTTGAAAATTAAACTCTGGCAACACTAGGTCCTCGTTCCTACTTGGCAGCATCTGATTGGAGCTGAGCTGCAACTGTCCCTGTTAGATGGAACAGGGAGTCTCCAGGCGCATAGTCCTCACCTGCCTTTCCTAGACTCTCTTGTAGATTCTCACATTTTACTAGAATGGACAAAGACTGCATCTTTACTTTCACTGACTCTAACTGAAGTCTAACATTTCAATCAGTGTGTATTAGTTTTATAATCAGAAAAATAAAGAGGAAAAGAAATCAACCCTGGCCAGGTAGCTCAGTTGGTTAGAACATCATCCCAATACTCCAAGGTTATTTGTTCAATCCCTCATCAGGGCCTACACAAGAAGCAACTAGTGAATGCGTAAATAAGTGGAACGGCAAATCGATGTTTCTCCCTCTCTCTGCCTTCCTCTTTCTCTCTAAAAATCAATAAATAAAATTTAAAAAAGAAAAAAGAAATCCACTGGAGGGGCTTTGAAAGTCCAAACTCATCTGGAGCAGAAATTCCCAAGGGGCTCTCCACCGCTCCTCCTTCCTAAGCCCGCGGCGCAGGACTCATCAGCACCTGTTACTTCCCTGAAACAGCTACCGGCACCCACATCCCCTTGTATGCAGTTCGAACATTGTCCTGAGAAGGGATCTTAGAGCCTCTCTCTTGTCCACCTCTCCCTCATCCCCATCAACCTAGTCCTCCTCCTCGCTCCGCCTGCGCCCCTGCTCCCAATGCCATAGCTCCTCTTCACAGTCATTGGTTAAGGCTCAGTTGAGACCCCACATCCTTGGGATAAATGTGTCTGTGGCTACTTCATTCTAAAGCACTTTTCGCCTCTGCTGATACCTTTAAAAAATTCTCTGAACTTTATTATAAACATATTATTACCTACACAGTATCTTGATTTATTTAAGTTGCCACTGAACATTTTTTAAAAAGCATACACTCAATTTTTAAATTTCAAAATAGCCCCCTGCTGCTAGGAAACAGAGGCCATCATCTGCTGGTAGTGCAGCTTTGTTCACCGCCACCCCGCCTCTAATTAGTTTAATATTTTCTCAAACACTCTTGGAGCTTCGATTTCTTCTGCCCCCAAATGGGCATGATCATTTGGGTTCTTGTGAAGATTAATTCAAATCTTGTATAGAAAATGTTTATTATGATTTTCTATCTTAGTTACTGGGAAGCCAAATGCCTGGGGTTAGGCTGCTAATGTATATGAGGGAAGGAGGCCAGAGTGAGAGAGACTACAGGAGCTAGTGAGGACCGTGGTGCCCGGAGACCACCTGTCCCATCTCAAGGGGACAGCTGTGGCTCAGCGGCAGCTAAATGTTGCCATGTAGAAATGAGAACCTAGTGTTTCTGGAGTTGAATTTTCATAGAGAAATCAGAAATACAGGCTTCTTATGATATTTCTTGATTTTTGAAACACAGTTTATCCCAAACAAAACTCAGAGTCTTTCCAATAAGAAGACAATTTGCAACTCTCCTGTATGTATGTACATATTGTTCCAGACTAGAGCAGGCGTCTGGATTGGGTCTCTGAGTTATTGTCTCTGTAGTGTTTGGAGTCTGTTTTGTTTCCTCAATAAGACAGTAAGGCTTTTGAGGGCACATCTTCTGTACTGAAGTATAATACAAGCCCAATGAATCATCTTGGTAAATGGTACTTGATTGCCATATGGTTCTTAAACTTCAGCATCATCTGAGTTGCTTGTTAAAAATGCTGGCTTGCCCAACAATTCCTCTCCTAGATATATCCCAACAGAACTGTGGTTACATGTACTAGACATGTACTAAAATGTTCATAGCAGTACTATTCATAATGCCTGAAAACTAAAATCTACCAAATGTCCATTATCAGTCTCAAAATAAAAAATTTTAATTGTCACCTGTATATATAAAAGCCACGCAACCAGAATGACAGAACAACTAGAACGACTGGTCACTATGATGCATACTACGGCAGCTAACTGGCCTGATAGGGGCTCCAATTGTCCCCCTCCCCCCAACCTTCTGCGGTCCCCCTGCCAGCCCCGCTCCTGATTGCCCCCACCCCCCAATCACCCCTCTTCCCCCATTGAGGGTGAATCTGGGGAGCACACTGCCCCTCCCCCTGGCCAACCAAGCTCCCATTGTCCCCTATCAGGATGGGCCGGCTGGACCCCACCCTCTAGTATATTCAGAATAAAAGCCTATACAACAATGAAAGTGAATAAATTGCAACTATGTGCAACAACATGGATGGATCTCACAAATAATTATATTGAGCAAAAGAAGCCAGACACCAAAGAGTATATAGCACATGTTTCCATTTATATAAACACAGAAACTGTCAAAACTTAACCCAGGGGTTATAAGTCAGGATGACAGTTACTGTTGGAGATGGGTAGTGACAAAAGGGAACACAAGGTACTTCCAGGTTGCTAGTAATATTGATGGGTGTATGAAATTCATTAAGTGGGGCACTTATTTGTACTTTTTTATATATTAATATCTCAAAGAAAAATGAAAATGCTTACTCCAGACCCCAATCTAGATGGACAGATTCACTCTCCAGCATGGGAATGGGTTGGGCGAGGGTTGTGGCTGAAGTTCCCGGGATTACCGATGCAAGTCTTGGAGGAATCCCCTTTTGAGAAAGACACAGCACTTGAACAAATTTCCTCCTCCGAGGGATTCTGCAAGCGCTCTCGGATAACCCAGTCAGCATCTGCCTTTCCTAGATTCTCTTGTATATTCCCACATTTTACTACAAGCAAAGGGTGAGATAAAATTAAAAGGCATTATGGGTCTGTTCAAACAGTGGCACTTGAGGCAACAGAGTGAGACAGCTCTGATAATGTGCCAACTTATAAAATATGGCTACCGCATATAAAATTAAATGTTTATGGGGTGACTAAGGCACCATGTCCCCAGGGAAAAAGTCAAGTGTTTACCATTGCTGAATCTCAGCTGAATTCTGATTACCCTGGGGAAGGAGAGCTGGGTAAGGCTGAAAGAATTGGGGCTTTTCCTGGAAGGAAAAAGGGGGAATTCTGTGACTGAGGAGGACAGGGAAAGACCAGTGCTATAAACATTTTGAGAGCTGCAGGTCCAAGCTTTGTGTTTGTCATTGTGAGAAAGCTGAAGCTAAGAGTTTTATTCAGGTTATGTTTATTTACATATTGTGCTCTTACATTTAAGAATCCAGAAATCAAATGTCAAAGAAAAACCAGGAATGAATCCTTTAATAAGCTATAGAAAGGCCAAGACTGTATCTATGAGCTTCATCTTTGACTCCTAGCACCTGACACCAGCCTGACTTATAAGAATGCTCAATAAATTCACTCATTCAACAGCTATTTACTGAGTACTCCACATCTATTTATTATCTACCATTCTAAGTAGTTGAGATAAACCAGACAGAAGTCCCTTACCTCAAGGAGCTCATGTTCTAAGAGGAGGGAGATCAACCAATCAATCACATACATAGTATGTTCAATTGTGGTAAGTACTTCTGAGAAAAATAAACCCAAGAGAAAGAATAGCAGGTGGAGGGTTGATAAAGGCTGCAGTTTTACCTGAGGAGGTTAAGGAAGGTCTTGCTGAAAATTTGAGAAAAGACCCAAGATGATGAAGAAGTAAACCATGTGGGTATGTGAGGGGAAATCCTTCCCAGCAGAGGGATCAGCAGTGCAAAGGCCCTGAGGCAAGAGCATGCCTTGCACTTTTGAGAATGTCCAGGAGCCTAGAGTTAGTAAGGGGAAAGTGAGAAAAGGGTATTAACACATGAGACCCAACAGGTGGTGGTGGGCTGTGGGTCCTTCATTGTGAGGATGTTGGCTTTAATTCTGAGTGACACAGGAGCTCGTGAAAAGTTTTATGTAGGTAGGGGAATGACATGATCAGACTAAATATTGACTGAATGATTAAATATGGCACCATACACACTATAAACTACTTTAACATGCATGACTACCATTGATCTTTATAACCACCGTACAAGGTAAAAGAAGCAAGTATTATTGGCCACATGTTCAAAGGATTACATCATAGAAAATGACAGCATAGTCTTTGGAGAAAACCAGATCTGGGTTCAAATTCTGACTCAGCCACATGAGAACCAGGACTTTGTGCAGGAGTCAACCTTGGTTTCCCTGTCTCTGGGAGAGAGGATCAGAAAAAAATATGAATAGAAATGCCTGGTTTAGTGTCCAGCACACATTGTGATCAATAAATAACTTTAGTTGTTACCTTTTCCACTAGCAAGGAGCTATACAGATCATCCAGCTCTGAGGATTTCAGAGGTAGTCTTCGGAGAGCTGCATAAACACATGTTGGGGTAAATACATGGATTCCTGGGCCAATGCCGAACCTATTGAATCCCACATTCTGTTGCAATGAAGCCTAATTTCAAAGATTAACAACCTAAATGAATGTATCAACAGAACAGAACAGCTCAGAGGTTAAGGTGATTCCAATACAACAACTGAGTAAGTTACTTAACCTCTCCGAGCCTCACTTTTCTCATCTATAAGGTGAGAATAATAATGTCATCTACCACTGTGGGTAGTGAAATGATGCCTGCTCAGCCCCACCTGGAATGCACTAAACACTCCATCATGTTAACTACAAAGAAAGGGTCTTAAAATTACATTGTGTGCTTAAAATTAAGTCACCGTAAATAATAAAATTCATGTGCATTACTGCGATTATCTTTTCACTTAAAAATCAACATATAGATGAAAAGGAACTTCGTATAGAAATTATTATTGATGTAACTCCAAAGTCCTCCTGCAGATTCACTAAAGGAGGAATGCAGCAGGGATGACAAGGGGTAATATTAGGATCATGTCCCTTGCTGGTGCCATGTCTCAAGGCTGGGGAAGTCCGTAACCGTGGCCTGGGGCAGATGGAGAAAGGGGCGATTCCTTCCAGGGAAGCGGAGAGCAGACTTGCTGGTGCCAAGCTCTGAAACGTTTACACAAGACAGGAGACTTCACGGTGCACAGGGCTACTTTGGCCCAGGGAGGCCTGGCAACCAATTAAAGTGGTTGTCAAGCTGTGGCCTTGCAGTCTGCGACACAGAGCAGGCCTGCCGAGGTGCAGATTTATACTCTCGGACGGACGACAGGAGCGCCACTCCGAACACACAACTCACAGGAACTCTTGGCTGACGCCTCCTGGGTCCTCTTGCTTTTTGTCTGCCTTCCTGGGTTAAAGCACCACTCAAATATTTATGAAAAAGAAACGTAAAATTTGGCTGAGGTCCTGCATAGTTCAGTGTGGTGAACCTGTCCCAAGCCCTCATTACGCTGGGATACTGATTTTGTTATTCAATAAGTAAACAGGGATTGGAGGGAACCAAACAGAATTACTACCAGCCCCAACCTTATGCCATGAGCCTTGCTAGAGACCTTTTCCTGTTAGTTTATGCACAGTGAGTCTATAAAAGGGGTCTCATTCAGCCCATTTAAGGAGGTGACGTGACTTGCCTGAAGTCGTATGGCAACTTAGCTGCAGAGCTGTATTCAAATCCCAGAATGCCTCATGCCAAAGCCCCATTCTGTAGATGTTCTAATGAGAGACAGGGTTTTAAGGACAGAGAGGAAGACATCCAGTCTCTAAGGAAGGCGACTCTACTCAGGGAATATGGAGAAACTGGGAATTTAATGGTAGTTGTCCTGGTGTTGGTATGACAGAACTGTGACAATACTCAACCACCCACCTGGGTCTACACCTGCAGAGGCATTAATTCTGGAAGACAAGGAGGCAAGTCTCTTGAAATGAGCTCCTCTGCCAGCCAATGACATACCTGCTAGCATCATGCCACTGTCGTCTTAGGAAGATTTTTCCTAAGCCACCTGGCTATGCCCTGCACACAAGTGGAATTTGGTAAGACTGGATAGAGTATTGTGAATCCACTTTCCTATCTGTAGCTCACACAAAATGCCCACTTGGGTGTCAATTACAACTTTGAAGTGTGGTCATGTGATCAGATAAGATTCAGATATGAAAATCACTCAGCAGCCCCTTGGCATGTTCAGATGGGATATTTGATAATAACGGCAATGATAACAATGATAGGAACATAGTGCTTAGCGTGTGCCAGACACTATTCTAGGCATTTTATCATGTGATAGCTCATTTAACCTCTGAGGAGACCATGATCATCCGCATTTTACAGATGAAGCAGAGAAGTAACCGTGTCCGGGATCACACATCTGCTAGGCCACAGAGCTTGAATCTAAGCTAGGCTTCCCAGTTTTCAGCCTTCATGAGTCACTCTGAAGGTTCATGGTGTAGCATCACTTGTCGTTTTTCAGGGGAGATGCAGGAATTCACTTCACTTGCCATGAGGGGCTTTGTGCAAGAAGCAAGGCACTTAGCCAGCGACTGAGCCCCGCTCACTGAGCAGCAATATCCGAATCCAGAAAAGTTTCGCTGGTTTCTAGTTAACCTATTGCGGAACTTTTATGGGAAAATTATATGCCACAGTAGGTGTGATCATTATGATGCTTTTGAACTCCAAGTAACAAATATACCAACTAACAGTAGTTTTAAAAGTACAAGCAATTACATTTTTCTATATCAAGAAGTCTGGAGACAAGTAGTTCTTGGTTGGTACAATGGCTCCAAGGTCCTTGGCGTGTTGGTGCCATCGCCCCCTCACAGTCCCAAGATGGTTGCAACAGTTCCAAGCATCACACCTTCACACCCCAGCATTCCAAAAAGATAGAAAGGAGGCCAGGGCAGAAAATATTTCTACTTCTTAAGGAGGAAAATTGTTTTCCAGAATTTTTCCTACCTCTTTCCTGTGACATTTCATTGTCTAGAACTGTGTGGTGTATCAATTCCTAAATCAGTGTTTCTCAACTTCAGTCTTATCTGCATGCCACATAATTCTCTATTGTGGGGGCTGTCCTGGACATTGCAGGATGCTTAGTGCATCCCCGAGCTCGACTCGCAACCCAAAATTGCTAATGGCCTGTGCATGCGTGCATGTTTGTGTGTGCATGTGTGCACACACATGTTTGCATGTATAATTGCCTGGGTTGAGAATCCTGCTCGATGATTGGGGAAGAAGTAATGGGACAGTCAACATTGGCTTGGGCAAAGCCTGGTCCATCCCCTGGGGCTGTGCACACTGCTGCCCAGAAAGAGTTCTGTTTAAAGGAAAAGGGGTGATGGTTGTGCGTTTGGCAATCATTCCCCAGGTTGCTTTTTTGTTGTTAAAGAAAAAGCTCTTGTTGGGAGTTTAGGAGAAGAATTGAGAAAGGGGCTTTCTCTCTTCTCACATCCGAGCACTCATGAGGCATGACTCAGGAAGAATCCTGCTCAGAAAAAATGACTTCCCTTCAGCAGCTTGGTGGCCACAGAAAAACAACTAGGAGTGAGGGTAAGCAACCCTCTGCCTTTAGAAAACCTACATCCACCTGCCTTTCTTTGGAGGCAATCCTTACTTTCCTTCTTACCCTATCCCCCTTTAAGAAAGGACAAACCTGTATTTCTAGAGATATTTTGGAAACAAGAACTTTGAGTGGGCATTCCTGTATCTACTTTTCAATCACAAGCATTGGGCATTTTAAAATACATGCTGAGAGGATTCCACAGGTAGCAAAATCTCAGACATAAACC
>PVJC01018504.1:0-31285 GCA_004026665.1 Murina feae | reverse complement strand
CTTTTATTATTACAGATATCAGTTTTAGATTAAATCAAATCGAACTTTTATAAGTTATCCTTGTGACCTGCAGCATTAATAAGGAACAAAGTTTGATTATTACACCCCAAAGGCCATTTTTCCTCATTTTCCCTTTCATTTCTCTATTAACAGAGGCTGTCTCTGTGTGAGTTCAGAAGTACTCTTCATGGTGTCTCTAGAGAAGTGGCATTTCCCTATTTCAAGACACTTACTGATTAACGAAGAAAATTAAGCAAAGAGGATACATTCCTATTTTTAAAAAAAATCAGAATTCTCACTTAATAGTGAATTTTTTAAAAAAAAGTAAAACAAAATAATAAAATTAAACTCTCCACCATTAATAGGGTTATTAAATATGTAGATAACAAAATAAGCCCAGAAAGGGCAATTCTTTTTTTTACCAGCTAAAGTAGAATGAAATAACTAACCTTCTAGTAGGTTTGCTAGTGGAATAAGGACAACAGTTCCATGAATGAAACAGAAATAAAGACCTGATAGTCTTGTTAAGGAAGATGACAACTGTAACCTGGGACAACTGATTACCATCCACATTTCATATTACTGACCTCTCAGATACTGTTTTAGTAGTGGATGGTATATAAAACATGTAACTTAAATACAAATTAAGAAAACTTTCTATTGCTTCTCTTTTGCCTTTCTCCATATTTTACACATTTTTAACAGGAAAATAAATTGAACTTGATTTAGATAGCCGTAATGTGTGCAACGGACATGTTTTCCAGAGCTATGGATAAAATATTTTAATGTGTAAGGGAAATTCACTTTTAAAGAAATTCTGAAGAATACTTCTCTACAAGAAATAAAAATTGCTTCTGGTTTTTTAAGTAACATATATCAATACTTTAATGTTGTCTGACCAGAGTTAAGTATATGAGCTTGAAGATTACATGGGAAAGCATTAAAGCTTTCTCAGCTAATCCAGTCTATATTTATACTCAACCACCAAAAGTTAAATCTGATTCACAGATCTGTTATCAATTAACTAACCAACCAATATTTATTCATCTCTTAATATGTACGAGGTTACTTTTTCACATCTGATAAACTACCACCTCTACACACACACACACACACACACACACACACTAGTACATACAGGCATACCTTGGAAATAGAGTGGGTTTGGTGCCACACAAATAAAGCAAATACTGCAATAAAGCAAGTCAAGACACATTTTTTGGTTTCTCAGTGCATATAAAAATTATGTTTATTCTATTTTGAAGTCTATTAAGTATACAACAGCATCATTTCTAAAAATATTACATGCATACTTAATAAAAAATACTTTATTACTAAAAAATGCTAATCATCATCTGAGCCTTCAGCTGGTCAATAACCTTTTTGCTGGTGGAGGGTCTTGCCTCAATGTTGATGGCTGCTGACTGACCAAGTTGAAGGTTGGGGTGACAGTTTCTTTGCAGCACACAATGCTATTTGATAACACTTTATCAAAGTATAACTTTTTTCAAAATTGGAGTCAAACCTCTCAATCCTTGAAGTTGCTTTATCATCTAAGTTTATGTGGTATTCTAAATCCTTTGTCATTTCACCAATCGTCACAGGAGTAGATTTTATATCAGGAAACCACTTTCTTTTCTCTCTCATAAGAAATGACTCTCATCTGTTAAAAGTTTTATCAGATTGTTTGCAACAATTCAGTCACATCTTCAGGCTTAACTTCGGCTTCCAGTTCTCTTGCTCTTTCCACATCTTATTCCTCCTCTGAAGTCCTGAACACTCAAAATCATCCACTGGGTTGGAATCATCTTCCAAATGCCTGTTAATGTTATTTAGATATCTTCCCATGCATCATGAATGTTCTTCATGGCATACAGAATGATGAATACTTTCCAGGTTTTTACTTTGCCCAAATCCATCAGAGGAATCACTATGTATGGCAGCTATGCCCTTACTAAATGTATTTCCTAAAGAGTAAGACTTTAAAGTTGAAATTACTCCTTGATCCATAAGCTGTAGAATGGGTATTGTGTTAATAGGCACGAAAACAACATTAATCTCGCTGTACATCTCCATCAGAGATCTTGGGTAACCATATGCACTGTCAATGAGTAGTGATATTCTGAAATGAATCTTTTTCTTTTTCTTTTTTTTTTTTTGCTGAGCATTAAGCCTCAACAGTGGGCTTACAATATATAGTGAACTATGTTGTCATCCAGGCGTTGTTGTCCCACTTATAAAGCACAGGCAGAGTAGATTTACCATAATTCCTAAGGACACAAAGATTTTCAGAATGGTATATGAGCACTGGCTTCAACTTAAAGTCACCAGCTGCATTAGCCTCTACAAGAGTTAGCCTGTCCTCCGAAACCAGGCCTTGATTTCTCCTGTCTAGTTATCAAAGTCCAAGATAGCATCTTCTTCCAATTTAAGGATATATTTCTACATCGAAAAATCTGTTGTTTAGTGTAGGCACCTTCATTAATTATCTTGGCTAGATCTTATGAATAACTTACTGCAGCTTCTACATCAGTACTTGCTGCTTTGCCTGGCACTTTTGTATTATGAAGACAGCTTCTTTCCTTAAACCTCATGAAGCAATCTTTGCTACCTCCAAATATTTCTTCTGCCATTTCCTTGTCTCTCTTAGCCATCACAGAATTGAGGAGAGCTATGGCCTTGCTTTGAATTAGGGTGTTCAGCTTTCTTACCATGTGTGTGCTCACTAGAGTAGTACTTTTAATTTCCTTCAAGAACTTTTCCTTTGCATTTACAATTTGACTAACTGGTGCAAGAGGCCTAGCTTGTTGTCTGACTCCGCTTTAGGCATGTCTTCCTTACTAAACTTAATTGTTTCTAGCTTTTGATATAAAGTGTGGCTCTTCCTTTCCCTTAAACACGTAGAGGCCTGTGTGAGGTTATTGATTGGCCTAATTTCAATTTACTGTTGGGTCTAAGGGAATAGGGAGGTCCAAGGAGATGGGGAGAGATAGTCAAAAGGTCAATAGAGCAGTCAGAATACATATAACATTTATCAATTAAGTAAGCTGTCTTCTATGGGCACTGTTGGGGTGCCTCTAAACAATAACAATAGTAACTGACCACCACCCTGGCCCGTGTGGCTTCAGTTGGTTGAGCATTGTGCCATGCACCAAAAGGTCACCAATTTCTCGTCAGGGCACATACGGGGTTTGACCCCTGGTTACGGTGCATACAGGAGGCAATCAATTAATGTTTCTCTGTTACATCGATGTTCTCTCCCTCTCTAAAATCAATAAAAAAATATTTAAAAACTAAAAGATCAATCACTAATCACCACAATAAATATAATAATGAAAAAGTTTGAAATATTCTGAGTTACCAAAATGTGACTAATGAGTAAATTCTGTTGGAAAAATAGCACTGAAATACTTGCTCAATGCAGGGTTATCATAAACTTTCAATTTATGAAAATTGCAATATCTATAAAGTGTAATAAAGTGTATCACAATAAAACAAAGTATGCCTGTATTTATTTCATATTAGCCTCTGTATTCACACACACACACACACACACACAAACACACACACACACACATTAAACTAAACCTAAATGCTTTCTGGTTTCTTGAGGCCAAATAAGGGAGATTCCATTTTTTAAAAAGTTAAAATTGAAGAGATTGATTTCTCATGAAGAATCTTACTCTTATAATAGATTTAGTCAGAGGAAGAAATTAAAGTTTTCCCCAAATATCCTTCTTTGTCAACCTTCAAGTCATTTTTGGCACAAAAATCAGATTCCAATCTTTGAAATTCTATAATATAATGGGAAACATATTAAGAGTAACTTCTAAGGATATTACAAAAGAGCTTCTATTATAATTTTTGGCTGTTTTCCTATATCCTTCTTACTTCTTGAGCATTCAGACATTAAATACTGAGCCTCAGTGAGAACAGTATTAGCAAAAGACCTACTGATTTCTGTACTAGGAGGAAAAAGAAAGTAGAGAAATCTGGCTAATGACTAGTCATCTGTAATTTGAGTCCCTCTTTTTAAGTTCATCTTACCTTGAGATTGCTTAATATTGTGGTGCCAGTACCAGCGATACATGTGTACTGGCATAAGCAAATAACAAATGTCAAGTACAGTGAATTAACCTTAATTTTCAACTTTTAACCTCCAATGCTTTAGCACTAGAACAATATAATCAACAGTAGCCACAAAACAACTGGAAGAAAACCATGGAAGCATTACTGACCAGGTGCCACATTCGAGTTGCCCTGAGATTTCAGTTGTGAAGTTGGCAGCACACCCTGGGGTGTGTTCGTTCTGCTGTCATCCAAGCCCAGAGACAAGTCCTTTTTGGGGGCTTTAACTGTGGAAACATCATCAGTCATGCCCATCTGCTTCTGTCTTCTTCGCTTTTTACTCCACAACTCATGACAGTCTTGCCATAAGGGAAGGCTAGGAAAAAAAGAATAAAATTGTTTCTCAGTGGCATTTCTTAACAAAATGCTAGTATTTCTTAATAACAAAATTGCCACTCCCATGCCCCTGCAAGTCGTTCCTGAAGACTTCACACACAGGCTTTACAAAATGTTTCAATAAAAATTCCCCTTGATGCACACCTCCTTCAGTACTTCACCTTTATAAACAGATGGTGGCTTCTGAATAATCACTAAATAATCATTTATTAAAACTATAAGTGAAGAATATATGGTCAGCCCTAACTGATTTGGCTCAGTGGATAGAGTGTTGGCCTGCAGACTGAAGAATCCCGGGTTTGATATTGGTGTCAAGGGCACATGCCCAGGTTGTGGGTTTGATCCCCAGTACGGGGCGTGCAGGAGGCAGCCGATCAATGATTCCCTCGCATCATTGATGTTTCTATCTCTCCCTCTCCCTTCTTCTCTGAAATCAATAAAAATATATTTTAAAAAAAATAATGTATAAAAAATGGATTACAATGATCCTTGGTACAATCTTTTAAAGCCAACTCTTATCACAGAACATCATACATTGAATATTGATATTTAAAAAGGCAAAAAATATGCCATTTGCAGAAACTAGACTAGACAGAGGATTAAAAGTACAAAGTTTGGACATAACAAAGTGAAAAACTTTCTTGCAAAAACTTTTAACGTTTTAAACCCTTGTATTTGCTTCTGTAAGCAAAGGCCCTAGAAATAGGTCATCCAGGCTCATTATTCATCAACAATTCTGAATAGCTAACAAGTATCATCGAAATTACCCTCAATTATGAAACAACTCTACCTGAAAGTAATTTCATAAACCTGACAACAGTGCAGAATAACTTTTGCTTAAAAAGACTTAAATATTTGATTTATAAATATTTTCTTTTTACTCTAATAATCCAGTATTATGTCTATTTAAAATAAGAAAATTAAGGCTTGGAAAGGTTAATAAACTTGCCCAGAATAACTATAATTTTCCTTAAGAAGCTGCGACCTGGTGATATAAGTCTGTAGTCTTCGGCCTATACATGTTTTCCTCTAAGGATACATGAAGACTTTTTAAGGTGGTACACTTAAAATTGTTTTAAAATAATTTCCATATCCACATGTCCTCTTTCCTGCAATTGATCTTTGAGAATGGCCTGCACATTCAGCAAATTCTTTCATACCTCCTCTTTTACAATTACTCTTATGTCGTGTTATAAAAGTAAGGCATATGCAACAACATGGTTGAATCTTAGCAATGTAATATAATATTTTTAAAAAAAGACATTCCCAAAAGAATACAAACAGCATGACCCCTTTTATAAAATTAAAAACTAAAATTAAAAAATATAAATTATTATGAGTACATGTAGATGGCAACAAAAGTATATACAAAAGAAAACAGGGATGATGGTTACCTCAGGTACAGGAAGGCAAAGGGATATAGGTTGTGATATATGGCTGGAGTGGGGAAAGGTATGATATGATTAAAGTAGATTGTTTTCAAGATTCCAGTTTTCATTTGGTAGGCTCATAGCTGCTTATCAACACCATTTACAATAACTAAGTAACAAAAGAAAAAAAAGAGCCATGCATGGACCAATGATGAGTGATACAAGGATTATGATTAAACCAAGTCTATGCACCTGAGGTCCAAAAACAAAACAAAGGCATACCTCTCAGCCATCTTACTATGGTGCATTGCCTCAGCGTGTAAAAACCTCCTGGAGTAACAAACAAAGGGACAATTTGAAATATTGATATTGGGAAGCTATAAGGCATCATAATCCCACCAACGCCTTTCCTCTCCTTTTTCTCCCCCTCGCCCCTCTCTCTGTGTGTGCATGTGTTTTTTGTTAAGATGTGTAGCCTTAGCTTCTAGAGGGATATTCTGAATTCAGATATACTGCAGTACTGCAGTACTGCAGTAACGAGTGATTTTACTTCCACCACCCAGATATTCTGGGAATGCATGGCTCTTATGAAAGAGTCCCATGAATGTTAAGCAAAGAAATCCACTAAAAGGGTTTTGTCCCCTCCCATAATTTAAAGGTAAAGATTCTTTACAGATGATTTCAACACTCATCTCTAGGACAGATAAACATCACCCAACAAAGAGCTAATACAGTATTAAATCAGTGATGCTGACTCACAGATGTACCAGGAATGTTTCTAGGATGATAACATTTTTATCTTCTTTTCTAAAGGTTTGAATACGGGCTCAGACACTTATTTATTGTCTCTCATTAGGTAACTAATGACCTCTGTACCTCAATTTCCATGGTTTTAAAAATGAGATAACAATACATTATAGGGTAGAGGTAATATATGTTAACATATGTAAGTGCTTGGGCATGGTTAGGCAATATATTCATGTTGATTCCATTTATCATCATTCAAAAAGGCAGCTTAAAGCTATTTTTATTAAATCACACCATGAAATATTTATGCAAATACAGTTGGTCATATTTTACCTTATGCATTTTTTAATACTTTATACTAGCTAGTAAGAAAAAAATTATAGCCTAGGTGCCATTCTAATTCATTTTTTAACAATATATATTTTTTTCTCTTTTCATTGAATATGTCAGAAAAGTTTGACAGGACATCTAACACAATTAATAGAGTTATTTTGTGTCTTTTTTAATATCTCTCATTTGATTATTCCTAAATAATTGATCAGAAGAGTGTATTACATACACATATTTCCTAAAGGATACCATGCCTTTCTTCATTGTCCTTAGCTCATAAATAATTTATAATTTTAATTATCTACTACATATTACCAAACGAGAGGTAATATTGTTTATGTAACTTTTTATTTAAATATTAGATTAACATCTTTATAATTTTACTTGACTGCCTTAGTGATACATCCCATTAGTTTATTACTAGTTTACAGAATTTATCAAAATGTGTATTAATGTTTATTTTTAATGAAAAAACTGTAGTCAGGTATGTTCTGATAAAAACAGTAAATTTAGGTATTACATTTGATAATATGAACAGTATTTTCAATTAAGTTATGTGGGACACACTTTTCATAAATTGAACTATACATCTATAGTTACAAGGTTTGACAAAAATATACATAGTGTAAAAATGTAGTAAGAAACAATTTAATAAATTAATTGACTGGCAAAGTAACACTGAAATGACACGATGACTTCCTAACCTTTTCTAAGTATACTGGATTAAATAAGTATAAATAAAAGAAAAAGTAACAAGTATAAGAAGTATTTTAATAAGTATTTGTAAAGCTTCTTTGGTTTACTTTCCCAAAATTTGAAAAATTAAGTGATTAATGACTGAATAACTTATCTTTTGGCAAATCATGTGGTTTCCAGGCTTTACTGTCAAAAACATTAAAGGAGGAAAAAATCTTAAGTTTATATCTGAAAGGTCATTAAATAATTTTTGATGACCTATTACTATGTGGTTTTGGAGATACATTATGGGAGGGAATTTAAAACTCAGTGATATAACTATCACAAAACTCCACCTATTCTCAAATGCTTGTTTACAAAGGTACTTATTAAAATAATACTAAAATTAATGTGGAACTGTTGCATTCTAGAATAAGTACTATTAATTGATAGATATACAAATTGTATGGGGAAATTAGCCTTATTTATTTCATTAGGTTGCATTTCCAACAAAATTTAATATTTTTTTCCTTTTCTTAAGTGAAATGTGTGCTATTAATATATGCAATGACAAATTAATCATGAAGAAAAAGAACTTGGTAGTCAGATTTTAAAAATCAAATTTCTATTTATATGTATACACATTTGTTTTAAAAATGTGTCTATTAATGCTTTTAAGCATAAATGTTGCATTAAAAATCTGCAGAAGCAATGTAAATTCAAAATTTAAAAAAGCAATGTCAAATTGTTAGTTTCTTCACACGTTTTTATTATTGTTAATCCTCACCCAAGGATATTTTTCCACTGAGTTTTTGAGAGAATGGAAGGGAGGGGGAGAGACACAGAGAGAGAAACATCGATGTGAGAGAGAAACATTGATTAATTGTCCCACGCATGTGGCCCTGGGGCCTGGGATCAGGCCTGCAACCAAGGTATGTGTCCTTGACCGGAATCAAACTTAAGACCCTTCAGTCCATGGGCTGACATTCTATCCACTAAGCCAAATGACTAGGGCTCTTCGTATATTTTCTAAGGGAATGTTAGTGAATATAAAGATATCTTTATTTCATTGAATATATTTTTAAGAGTGATGTAACTGCTCCATTCAAGTGTCAACATTTATGACACACTGAAAATTACATCTTTTGCAACTATTTAAACCATTGATTTAAAAAGTTTAGATGTCAATTAAAATTGTACTTTCATACAGTTTTACCAGAATTCTTTCATGTGTACTACCTAAAGCAAGGTATCAATTTAGATCAACTTAGACATTATCAACATGTAAGAAAAATGACATTATACTCCTCTTGATATGATAAAGCAGGAAGCACGTTACTACCTAGCTAGTTCTTGCAAAAAAAAAAAAAAATGTTACTCTAATCCTCATATTAGAAAAGCAATTAGTCAGATTTTAGAAAGTTTTATGAAACAGCTAGCTTGTACTCTTCAAAAGTGTCAATATCATAAAAATCTTATCCAAGGAGTGATTGAAGACTGAAAATACATGACACCTAAGTGAAATATGTAAGCTGTCCTAAAAAAAAAAGGGAGGGGAGTATAAAAGAAAATTATTGTGGAGAAATTTGACTATGGGCTATTAGCTATTACAATGTTAAATTTCTTATATTTTATACAGAATTAGTCTTAGTTCTTATAGAATCACTCATAAATGAAGCATCACTTCCATAATATATTATCCAAACAGTTCAGATAAAAGTTTACAGAGTGATAAAGCAAATATGTCCAAATATTAACTGTTAAATCTAGGTGAAGAACATATGAATGTTCATTGTATTATATTTTTCTATGTTAATGAAAATGAGAAAAATTTTCAAATCCAAATCAGAAAAAAATTCTTTAAAGGGATACTAGGGCCCAAGTTTCATGACAGTTAATAGCTACTGAGAAGCAAAACCAACAAAAATCCATGAGACAATTCAACAATGAATAATTCAGGTCCCTCAATATGTCAGACGATATATCCTTTCAAATCATCTCCACAAAGGCTATTCGTATACAGCAAATGAAGCTTAGTATGAGGGTCCCACAGAAATACAGTAAACCCAATATAAGTGATAAGTGCAAGAGCCAGGATTTGAACTCTAAAGCCCCTGTTTGTTCATTTACAATATGTTAACTGTATTACATGGAAACATTTTATTATTGTACACATAGGCTTGCTTTATGACACTTATCAGCGTTTTTTTAAATTATTAAGAAAACCCCTGCAGAGTTTCTAGATCTTGACAAGAAGAACCAAATGATCTGCTTTGTCCTCTCCCCTTTCCCAAATCAATCTTAGAAAAAGTATAGGAGCCAAAAGAGAGTGAAGTTTCAAGAACCCAGCTATTCTGATTCCCAAGTCTATGCATTCCACAGACCCCAAATTGGACAACAAATTCATTTTATACAGGCTTCTGGTACTAGTCTTCTTTTATCCAATGATTAAACATTTTATTATATATATAGTTTGTCAAGGAATATATTAGAGCTTCTGTCTCTTATTGGACTAACTTGAATTTGAGAGCAGGGTCCACCCTTTACTGTATTTGTATTCTTGGGCAAGTTTCTTAACCTCTTTGAGCCTGCTTCCTCTTCCGTAAAATGGTGATGATGATAATAATACTCACCTGAGAGTACTATAAAGATGAATGTAACACATGAAAAACTTTTAGCATTAACGCTCAAAATTTTAGCAACACCAACTAATAGTATAAGCAGTAGCATGGGTACTACAATAAGCTGCAGCAGTAATATCTTCTTTGAATTAAAATATATTAATAAAATTAGCTAGAGGAAGGTTACTTTTGTTAGTCCTATTGTCAGCTGAACATTAAGCATTCTAGATATGCAAATTATATGTTTTATACTGTTATTCTACTTCTTTTTATTTCTTTTGACTTAACCATGAAAAAGCTTCTGAAAGTTACATATAGATGTTATTAAAACTATCCAGTTTCTTCATATAAAGGGTCTAATAATAAAAAGTCACTTACTCTGGTGGGGGCATTTTTGAAGGTTCCACATCCCGCAGGAACTCACATTGAAGAGCTTGTTCTGCAGTGCAGCGCTTACTAGGATCCAAGGCCAGCATGTAATCAAATAAGTCTAGTGCGGCTGCAGGAATACTAACATGAAAGGATTACAAAAGTCATTCATGATCTTTGACACAGTTTAATGTTTCTTTAGAAGCTTATTTCAAGTACTAGCATTTTATAACGTTTATAATACTTTATTCCCGTAAATATAAATTTTCTTTTGAAAAACACTTTCACATATTTTTACAACTATCATTCTAATAATTTAAATTTTGGTAAACAATAGTATATTTTATTAATCTATAGGCAATCTGCTACTGTAACATAAATTAAGAATTGAACAGAATAGTTTCCTACAATAAAAGTAAAAACCTGAGCTGAAGTAACTTGAAAGATGTTTCAATAAAATTTAAAATGATGTAAAAGTTCTTTCTTATGTAAGTACCAAATCTAACACACACATCCAAACCACTGATTCCATAATGGTGGTGAAATGGTAATTTGCATGTAGCAAAGGGAAACTCAAAATAAAATTAAAGATTTCAATTGTAATAGATCTACTTTGAGTCAACAGAGAATTGAGTAACATTTAGAATTCACAGCAAATAATTAAAACAAAAAAAAACATTCAATGCAATACGGATGTTTAAGCAACCCCTTCTTACAAAACAAATTCTTCTCTTAATTTTCGACGATATTGCTTCTTTGGTTTCATGGTGTTGAAATATGGTAGTTTGATTACATCGGGCCACACTGCAGGACATGGACTCCCACATATACGGCTAAACATACAAAAAGAAGTACATCACTATAAGCTACACAGACAAAATAATACAACTGCTATACAAAACATCAACTCATTTAAGTCCTGATATAAATATAGAAATTTTATTAAATATTTCAGTCATCCCAACATAATTATTTGTTTTAAGAAATCAATTTATTTTCCATGGATACTTCTAATATTCCAAACATTGCAGTTCCTAGGAAGAAAACCTTATTTATAAAATCAAATCCTAAAGATAACACTCAAAATATGCTGATCATATGTTGAACAAAATAAAATAATTTATTCCAATAAATTAAGAAACGAGAGATTAGTATATGCCTTTCTCTGGTTTTATAGGTACCTGTCATTTACCACTTCTCATGAATATAATGAAGTTTGCAATACAATCAGAAACAGATACTCAGGAAGGTAAGTACATTGTTAATAGACTGTTAAATTCTGTCAAATGGTGGACCCTAAAAGTAACATTCTTGAAACATGTAAGTTCTTTAAAATTGTGTCACAGATTTCAAGGTATTAAGAAATTTTAACTGCTTTACTCTCTGTTTATTTGTATTTTGAAAATACTAATTTTAAAAAAAAGATATATTTTTTAAATAATCCTCACCAGAGAACATGTTTTTATCGAATGTGTAGATATATATATATACAGAGAGAGAGAGAGAGAGAGAGAACATGTTTTTATCGAATGTGTGTATATATATATATATATAGAGAGAGAACATGTTTTTATCGAATGTGTGTGTATATATATATATATATATATATATATATATATATATATATAGAGAGAGAGAGAGAGAGAGAGAGAGAGAAAGAGAGAAATGTCGATGTGAAAGAGAAACATCAATCGGTTGCCTCCCATCTGCGGTATGTGCCCTGATTGGGAATCAAACCACAACCTTTTAATGTTTAGCAAGCATGTCAAACTCAAAGGCTAACATGAGCCAAATAAACAAGGTTTAAGTTTATGTGGGCCACAAAAAAACAAAAAGCTTCAATTTTCATAGAAATGTAGGTTTATTTCAATAGAGACATGCTGAATACAAAGGGCTGAAATAAATGAGTAATTGTTAATATAAAATATAGAACATTTTAATAAAAATTAGTATTTTTTTGAATATTAACTTACCAATGAATAAATGCACAAATTAATAAGCATAAAAATAAACCTATTTTTCTTGTTCTCCAAAGGTGAAACATTTTCTGTTGCACACACCAAACTAGTCAGTACAAGACTAACGGCATGGCAGTCGACTGCTGAAATATTCGCTGCTAGTATTAGTGGAGAGAAATAGTGTGTCTGCAGGTAAGGCGCGTAAGGGAAATGAATGCAACACGATGATAGTAATCAGTCATTAGTGAACATTGTAGTTCGTTATTAATAATTATGTTTAACAGGATAATATAAGAATTAAGTTACAAACTTTTTATTAAAACATATCTTACATACCATTATATTGGCTGGGCCACAAAAATGTTCATTGTGGGCCGTGAGTTTGAAATGCTTGGTGTACAGGACAACGGTTCCAATCAATTGAGCCACCCAGCCAGGGCAAAAACCCTCATAATTATTTTATTAATTAGTAAGTCTTTGCTATAATAATTTATTTTAAAAATGCTATAACAAATAGGTAACTCCAGCTGGTAAATAGTTAAAAACTGATTTTGGTAATAGGTAGATAAAAAATTGGTTAAATATACTTAACTTGAATATACTAAGTCTCAAGGATAAATGAATATAGTATGTAAAAAGAAAAGACCCATCCATGTACTGCTGACTAAAAACATTCTATACATACATAAATATAAATGTATGCACCAATGTGCATTAAGTATTTGACAACTGAAATTGCCATTCTTTAGCTGAGCTTCAGAATGCTATCTCAGAAATACATATTTATTATATAAGAGAACCTCTCACATTTTTAAAGTTATATGTCAACCAAACTGTGCTTTTTGTTTCAATATACGATAATCTCCCTTATCTATGAGGGATATGTTCCACGACCCCCCAGTGGATGCCTGTAACCAGGAATACTAATTTTTTTAAAAGATATTTTTTATAAAATACCCTATGTATGCAATTTTTTTTCCTATACATGCATACACACCTATGGTAAAGTTTAAATCATAAATTAGGGATAGCAAGAAATTAACAACTCTAATCAAACAGAAAAATTTTAACAATATTCTGGAATAAAAGTTATATGAATGTGGTCTCTCTCTCTCAAAATGTCTTTTTTTATTGACTTCAGAGAGGAAGAGAGAGTGAGAGAGAGATGGAAACATCAATGATGAAAGAGAATCATTGATTGGCTGGCTCCTGCATGTCCCCTACTGGGAATCAAGCCTAAAACTCGGGCATATGCCTTGACTGGGAATTGAATCATGACCTCCTGGTTCATAGGTCGACGCTCAACCACTGAGCCACATCGGCTGGGCAAAAATCCTTCTTTTAATAAAAATTTATTTTATATATTTTTTATTTTATTTATTTCAGAGAGAGAAAGAGCAAGAGAGAAACATCTGTGTGAGAAAGAAACATTGACTGGCTGTCTCCTGCACACACCCTGAGTGGATATCGAACCCACAACCTGGGTATGTGTCCTGACCAGGAATTGAACCTGCCACTTCTTTGTGTATGGTATGATGCTCCAACCAACTGAACAATACCAGCTAGGGCTCTCTCAAAATACCTTATTGCACTGTACTTACCCTTATACAGTGTGGACACCCTGGACAAAGGGATGATTCATGCTCCCCATGGGAAGGAATGGGATGACGTAAGATTTCATCATTGCACTACCAGGAACATCACATAATTTAAAACTATGATTTATTTATAGAATGTTACATTTAATATTTTCAGACAGAGGGTAACTGAAATTGAAATCACAGATAATGGGACTACTGTAGTTTTCAATTTTTATAAGCCCAAGCTTTAAGAAAAGTACCAAAATCTTATTCTTATCTTTTCTTTCTTAGGAAAGAAAGCCAAAATCAGGAACATGGCCTTTTATAATCTGGTCCTAAACTGCCTTCTCTAGTCTCATCTCCCAGTTCCTCTCTCCCCACAGACCAACCATGCTGCCATACCGATGCTCATATTCCTTTCTTCCTAGATGCTGCCTAGCTGAATCTTTTTCATTTCTCAAGGGTCAGATAAAAAGTAATCCATTCATAGAAGTCTTTATCCTCAATACTACTCAAAACGATTGCTCTCTGCATGCTACTTGTTTCCTTTGATACTATTTCATCCTATTATTTTAGTTGTTTACATGTATATTTGTTTTACTAAATTATAATTTGGGAACCATGACCTTTACATAATATACAGGTGGGAAAGGGAATAAGAAATATGTTAATGGCAGCCCTGACCAGTTTGGCTCAGTGGATAAGGCATCAGTCTGCAGACTCAAGAGTCCCAAGTTCGATTCCGGTCAAGGGCATGTACCTTCGTTGCAGGCACATCCCCAGTGGGGGGTGTGCAGGAAGCAGCTGATTGATGTTTCTCTCTCATCCATGTTTCTGACTCTTTATCCCTCTCCCTTCCTCTCTGTGATCAATCAATAAAATATATTTTAAAAAGAAGAAATATGTTAATGGCAAAGAAAAGTACTCAGGCAAAAGTATGGAGTAGCCAAATTAGGAGGAAGACTAAGAAAATCAGTACTGGAAGAATTTAGAGCTCAGGGAGGTTTACCTGGAAGATAAATAGAGGCTATACACTTCAGTTTTAAAAGGCAATTTGCCTAACTAAAGTTGACCCTTCAACAATACAGTTCTGTACGAGTGCACTTATACACAGATCTTTTTTAATAAATGTTGTAAATGTATTATGATTTCAATAACATTTTCTCTTCTCTATCTTACTTTATTGTAAGAATACAGTATATATAAATCAAAATTATTTATTAACTGACTGTTTCTGTTATTTGGCAAGGCTTCTTGACAACAGTAGGCTATTAGTAGTTCAATTCTGGGAAGTCAAAAGTTACATTCAGATTTGACTGTATCGGGTCAGTCCCCAACCTCCTGTGTTATTCAATGGTCATGTGTACAATGAAGACAAACTTTAGACTGAATCCTGTGTGATGATCAAATTGCATTGCATAAGAATTTGTTTCTTCTTTCATAAAACAAATTAATTTTACTTACAAGCTGTGAAATTAAATGAGCTAGCATCCTGGCCCATAAATAGCCTTATAATAAAAATCAGTTTCAATATCTCTTAGCTAAAGAGTTTTAATTATTTCATTATATATGTGGTGGGAGATTATCTAAGTCTTAAAATTATCAATTGGTACCAGCATACAGGATGGAATAGACATACTGAGGCATGGAAAGTTACTAGAAACTAGGGAAGCAGATATGAATTGATAATAACTACATATTAGTGACATCTGTGCATGATGATCAGCCAGCTATCCCAAAATCATTTACTGAAGATGTCTTAAAATGTATCATATGCTAAACCCCAAATATCTGAGGTCTAATTTTGAAATCTATTATCTGATTTATATATTGTGATGTCAATACTATATGAAAGTTTTACATTTTTTATGAGGCTGACAGGACAAACCCCCTCTACCTACTCATTCCTCTATTTAGTCTTCTCAGAATTTCCTTACAGCTAAAATGTAGAAGTAATACTGCCACACTCCAGAAGTAAGAGCATCCTATTGGAATTCAACTACTGCTCTGAATTTATAGATTAATTCAGAAAGTACTGCTATCCTTACAAAGCTTACTATTTCTATCACAAAAATATTAAACTTCAGTATTTCGTTCATTTTAATATGTATCTCTTCAATTAGATCTTGTGTATTTCTTTTTACAGGTGTGTGTTTTGTTTTTACTTTTTAAAAATTGTTCCTATCCTTATTGTATTTCCTAAGCAGTAAGTAGGAAAAGCTTGAAATTTGACATAAAAATTTTAGGCAGCCATCTGAGATCCTATGATTCCTAACTATTTTAGTAGTTGTTTTTTTGAGGCTTTCTAAGTTTATAATTGTATTACCTGTATTCAGAATCCATCCATTTTTTTCACATGAGTGTACCTCTTTATCATTATGGCATGTTACATTATATAGTAATTTCCAATCAATGTTAGAATGATAATGATGCACTACACAATACTGGGTAATTTTGTCTTGTTTCTGATTTTAATGGGAGTACTTTCATCACTTACCACTGGGAAAGATGATGGATGACTTTGGTTTAAAAACAATACATAATAAAGATAGTTACTAGTACACAAAATTTCAGCCACATATTCTATAAAGCATTTTTTTATTCTTTTTTACTATGGGTTTTGTTTTTGTGCCCTTAAATATTCAAAGGATGCTTTAGTTTAATCAGTTTAATTTTGAGAAACCTTATAATCATTATCTGCATTTCCTTCCCTAAGCTACTAATGTAGTAAAAGATTTCCTTAATACTTGATTAGCCTTATATTCAGACAGGGAATGCCACCTAGGCCTAATAAAAGTACTATTATTTTAGTAACATGTTGCATTCTATTTGTTAATTTGTCCTGCATCAATACTCATGTGAAATTGGTATATAGCAGCCGTTTTCAAAACTGGGGTCCAAAGACCTTTGGATGTCCCCTTCAAGGGCCTGGCACTTTAAAGGTATTACTAAGACATTATGTGCCCTTTTCAATGTGTTGACTTACTACTGATAGTACACAGCCAATAGTGGGTAAAACTACCAGAATGTGAACATGATTCAAGGCAATGACACCACAAAGCGGTAAGTACTCTTCACTACCACACATTGCCAGTTTCACTTAAGAATGTACTTACTGAAGCAGTAAAAAATATTAATGGATTAAACCCTAATACTTTGAGGATATATCTTTTTAACATTCTCAGTAATGAAATAGAAAATACTCATAAAGCACTTCTACTGCACAACAAAATCTGATAGCTACCTTTAGAAGCAACTGAATAATTATTTGAGTTGCAAGCTGAAGTAGCTGCTTTATTCATGGATCACCTTTTTAACCTGCAAAAACAACTAACAAACTATGATCAATCAGACTTCAGTATCTGTCAGACATTTTCTCAAATATGTTCAAAGTCAGCTTGTTACATCAAGGAAGACAATAGCAGTATTTATTGCCAATTACATAATTTGAGCTTTCAGTACAAAAATCAGAATACTAGAAAGCTTATTATCTACACCATGAAATTGACAGCTTCACAATAAATATCTACAGGCTCCTCTACTGAGACCAGTGGTGATAATAAATGACATATAATGAAATGTTACATGTGAAAGAGATGCCCAATTCAGTGATACAGTATTTTTCCAAATGACCAATATATAATTTACAAAATCATCAGAGTTGTAAAAGATCCATTCAGATGGCAAGAAAGACCAATGGATTTCAATATATTAGAGTACAAAGTATTCCTTCATTTGGTTTTAGATTGCACATTATAACTAACCTGCAAAAAAAATTACTATTTATTTACTGCAGTTTCAAAAAAGAGTATGCACAAAGCTTTGAAAAGACTAGTGAGAACAGTGTATCACAGACATAAGGATCCCAGATATACTTACTAAGTCAAACAGTAAGATTTGTAAAAATTTAAAAATGCAACTCATTTCACCAACATTTATTTCCATTTAGAAAATAATTTTTTACAATTTTAGATGTTATTTTTAACCTATTATTTTTAAATGAATTAAAAGTATTTTTAATTTATCAGTTTTAATTTCTGATGTGGTAATTATCAATAAATACTATCAAAATGAACAAAAGCTCCTGGGACCTTTTATAATATTTAAAAGTATAGATAAGTTTTGAGACCAAAAATGCCTGAGAAGCACAAGTCTACAGAATTTTTTAATGTTATTATTTACAAATGACATATATGCTTCATTTTTTAAAAAATGAGAACTTTCCTTCTTTTCCTATATTCTGAAAAAAGCCAAAGCCTGTGCCTTTAATATTTTTTAAATTTCACCTGAGTCACCATCTAGGGCTGAGGCTTTGAAGGGAAGAGTAGTGGGGGGAATAGGGGAAGGTTGGATAGAGAGAAGCAGGATTGTTTTTACTTCAATCTATTTTCAATTTCTTCCATGATTGTGTCTTTTATTTCATAAATAATGTACACTGTGTGATATATAAACGGTCTTTCGCTGCCAGCTAGAAGCCTTAAAAAGGGTTGACTCTTGTGTAAAAACATTTTTGCCCTCATTCATCCCATTATGTCCTCACCTTTGCTTTTCACTCTTTTTCCATCACTTTTTAAAAACTTTATTTTAGAGAAAGAAAAAGCAGGGAGAGGGAGAGGGAGAGAGAGAGGGAGAGGAAGGGGGAGGAAGAAAAGGAGGGGGAGAGGGAGAGGAGGAGGGAAGGTAGAAGGGAAGAGGGGGGAAGAGAAAGAGAGGAGAGGGGGAGGGGGGAGGGAGAGGGAGAAACATTGATTTGTTGTTCCATTTATTTATGCATTCACTGGTTGATTTTACATGTGCCCTGACCAGGGATGGAATCAGCAACCTTGGTGTATCAGGAGGACACTCTAATCAACTCAGCTATCCGGCCAGGGCTTACCATCACTTTTTAACCCATGCTCTTCTATCACAAAACTTTCGTGATCTGCCTAAGATACTTTCTAGAACAAGGCAACATATAGACTACTTGTCTACTGTAGTAGTATAAAGCTCTTTAAGACATTCTGATTAGTATTCCCACTCTTGATCAGTTTACACAGTATTTTTATAATACGAACTCTAGACCTCATCATTCCTGAGGTGTTTTTTTGTGTTGTTTTTTTAAATGGCAGAAATATCCCAGCATTACTGCAAATAAGATGGGGGGGGGGGGATATGTATTGGGAAACTTACATTTATTTAATTCTCATAACCCTAAGCATAAGTCCTGTTTTACTTGTAAAGAAACAAACATTACGGAACTTACCGTAAGTCACAAGTGCAGGAAGTAGCTGATGGTCATTAGAACTGAGGTCTGTAAGATTCCAAAGCCCACCCCTTTCAATATACTCTGCTGCCTCCTTCAAATCAGAGGGACTTGTTTCTTTTATCAGAAACTTTCATTTTCTCTTCATATTTTAAAAAAATGCTATAGAACCAAAGTTGAAGCATCTTTTTCTGTTTTAAATATGATATCTTACCAACAAAACAAAAACATTCTGAAATATATAAAGTGGAAAGCAAAACAGGTCCGTGTTGATAAACAATTCCAGACTCTTGATATGTTTGTTTTACCTAAATGGGATCAAATTAAACAGAGACTTCTGGAAAACTGCTCTTTTCATGAAATCATGCTGCTTTTCCATGTTAGTACCTTCAGATCTACCATTTTCTTGTTAATTACTATACACTTCACTGCTAAGCAGATGGACTGAGCTTTCTTTCTTTTCCCACATGGTTCACACTAAGCTAACATGCTCATAAATAACTCAACTACACTCATGCCTCAGGATTTTGATTACTTTGCTGTTCCTTCATTTCTTTCAGATCTCTGCTCAAATGATACCTTATGGGAGAGACATCCCTTCTACCTACAACACTACCTTCTACCATTTTCCATCTCCTTTCACATATAATCACTTGATATATTTTACTGTTTATGTTTATTGTCTTCAACTAGAAAGTAAAAGAAGTTGTGTGCCAGTCATGAGGCACTAAGGATATAGCCTTGACCCTCCGTTGTGTCCTAAAAGAACCTATGAACTGGCACATAAACAGCAATCAATAAATACTGTTCAATTAATCTCCTAACTTGAAATGTTTTCTGTATTATAATGTAAGGTCCATATAAACTTGGTTTATTTCTGGACTTTACATATAATCATATTGATTTACCTATGTATCATGTGTCAGTATAAAATAGTCTTATTAGTTACTAAAATTTTGTTTTAACATATGATATGCCAAATTTTCCTTCTTTTTGAAAATTTATTGGTTATTGTCATATTTACCTTTCCAGGATGAACATTAAAAAATCAAACATCATTTCAAAGTATGTTTAAGTTCTCATCAGAACTACAATGATATAGAATGAATTATCATCTTTAAAAACAATTAAGTCTTCCTAGTCAAAAACAAGACATGGTTCTACAATAGTTATGCAATCTTTATCGTTTTAAGCAGGACATTATAGTTTTCAGTATTTCTGGAGAATATATGGTGGTGGTTTTTAAAAAAGCATCTTTCCCACCATGTTTCTAACTAGTGATTATTGGTTCATATTTTATAAAAGCTATTGTTTTTAATATGTATATATTATTATATATAACATATATTAGCACATTTTTGTGTATACACACACACACACACACAATTTTCTTAACACTTTCCCATTTTATCAAACTTGTTGTTTAAGATGTTTCAGGTAATTCCTTTCTATGTTGCATGCATGCATATATGTGATGTTATCTATAATAATAAAAGTGTAATATGCTAATTAGACTGGACAGCAGAACGACCTTCCAGACGAATTTTGTACATTGGGCCTCTAGTATTATTGTCTTCAACTAGAAAGTAAAAGAAGTTTACTGCCTTCATTTTTCCACTATTATACCTCTTATTGGATCCCTTTTCTAATTCTCTTAGGTAACTGGTTACTATTCTAAAACATTCTTAAATAATACTAAAAGACAACTTTTTATCATTCTTGTCTCTACTTCTAGTATTTCACTACTAAATATTATTCAGGATACTAATTTGTGATACACATTTTTATCATGTTAAAGAAATATCTCTCTACACTTCCTCAGTTTGGCAAATTTATGTTTATTTCTAGAAAATGCCTATTCAACACCTATCAAGATAACCATATTATTTCACTTCTATTAAAATGTAGAGTTATAAGAACAGACTTCCTAAACTGAAACATCCTTTATTCTTGAAGTGATCTTTACTTGACTTTCAGAAAAGCCTGACACTATTGGCTAATCTCTCCTTTTGAATTTTTGGACTAACATTCTATAGAAATTTTTCGTGTTGTCTTTGTCAATTTGAAGTTTGTATCACACTAACTTTGTATGAAGTTTTATTTCTTACATAGTACTGAGAATTGATTAAAAGTTTAGATACTAAGTAAAACTGACTACATTTAAATTTTAATTGTGTCACTATTCTAGTTGCTTGACCCTGGACAATTTTTTTATTTCTGTGAAGTCCACTTTTCTTAACTTTATAAAAAGAAGACATAGGGTTGTTACAGAGCTCAACTGTGGCCAATTCAGGTGAAATTCTTAAAACAATGCTTGCATCATATGTGTGAACTTATTATTAAAATAGATGCCCTAGTATCCAATACAATCAGAACAAACAGTAAGTTAACTGAAAAAATGGTTAGAGGGAATTAAAAAAAAAAAAGATACACAGATACATAATTAAAACATTTTATTTTAACATAAAATTTATAAATGAACATTTATTCTCCAATCTCCTGACATAGCCAAGGCTTTCTCTTTGCACAGAGGATTCAGTTAAGTGGGATTCTACATTGGCTTTCTTGCACAAACCACATCCATACATATTATCAAGGATTTAAAACAATCAGAGTGTCTTCTAAATTTTTATGACTTTTCTAATTTATATCTATTTGTCAAACTTTAAGTCCTTGCAAAGCACTGCATCTGTTAATTAAATGACAAATATCCTATATAATAAAAGGGTAATATGCAAACTGACCCTATCAGCAGAATGATTGGGAATGACTGGTCACTATGACACACACTGACCACCAGGGGGCAGACACTCAATGCAGGAGCTGCCCCCTGGTGGTCAGTGTGCTCCCACAGAGGGAGCTCAGCTCAGCCACAAGCCAGGCTGACAGCTGCCAGTACAGCAGTGGTGGTGGGAGCCTCTCAGCAGCACTATGGATGTCCAATTTTAGCTTAGGCCTGCTCCCCGCTGGCAAGTGGACATCCCCCGAGGGCTCTCGGGCTGCCAGAGGGATGTCTGACTACCAGCTTAGGCCCAATCCCCCGGGAAGCCTAAGAGGGGTCCCAGACTGCGAGAGAGCACAGGTTGGGCTGAGGGACATCCCCCCTCCCTGAGTGCACAAATTTTTGTGCACCAGGCCTCTAGTACAGTAATAAAAAGTTGGCATGAAAGACTGGAGACAACTGCCTCTTGGTCATCATACTCTTCAACTAATGGGATAAATAGTTACCAGAGTTACTAGCTGCAAAAATTAAACTTCCCATGTTATCTAAGCTAGTATTATTTACAGAAGAAATGGAAAGTTATCTATTAATCTAACAAGTCTATTGAAGGAAAAACTCATAGCATATTGGTATCTATGCCTCATATCAATTTCTTTTCTAAAAGTTTTCATGCATACTTTGAAATCCTTATGCAAGTCTTACAAGTTATAAATTAATCCTATATAATAAAGGGATAATATGCAAATTGACCCTAACAGCAGAACAACCAGTCACTATGATGCACACTGACCACCAGGGGTAGACACTAAATGCAGGAGTTGTCCCTGGTGGTTAGTGCACTTCCACAGGGGGAGCGCCACTCAGCCAGAGGCCAGCTCAGGGCTGACCAGCGCAATGGCAGTGGCAGGAGCCTTTCCCACTTCCGAGGCAGTGCTAAGCCATTAGTTAGACATCCCCCAAGGGCTCCCGAGCTGCCTGAGGGATGTCTGACTGCCAGCTTAGGCCCAATCCCCTGGGGAGTGGGCCTAAGCCAGCAAGTGGACATCCCTGAGGGCTCCTGGACTGCGAGAAGGCACAGACTGGGCTGAAGGACCCTCCCCCCTATGTGCACGAATTTTCATGCACCAGGCCTCTAGTATTATATATGGGGCGAAAACTCTTCTTCCCCCCCTCTTTATTAAGATATTACAAATGTGACCTTATCCCCCCAATGTCATCTCATCCCCCCACTCCTGCCTTCACCCTCACCCCCTATTGTCCACACCCATCGCTTATGCTTATATGCCTGCAAACAAGTCCTTTGGTTTATCTCTCCCCCTCACCTCCACCCTCCTCTTCTTTAAAAAAATTATTTAAAATATCAGATGAAGAGAAAGGTGACTGATGTATGATAATTACTTATAACCTAGGTCATATGATAGGCTCAAATCATGAAGACCCATGCTTCATGAATATATTTTGCTGTGTATACATATGCAGATACATATAAACATATATGCAAATGTATATAAAATAAGAGTATTTCTTTGCAATATCCCAAACCATTATTTTTTCCATCCTGTCATATTTAATAAAAATGTATCTACCATTTTCTCCTCCCTCATATTTATTCTTACTTCCCAGTCTCATCTTTTCTACTTCAAGCCCTTCGTTTTAATCACTCTCTCTCTCTCTCACACACACACACACACACACACAGATTTAGGCACCTTAAGATCCTTAATTTTACTAATCAAAGTGCCTGCATTCTAGTTTCTCTGTTCATTCAGCAGTCATTAGAGCAATCAAGAGAACCATGCTGTTCTCCTCCTGAAAACACATTCTGAAAGATTTTAAATATCCTGCAGAGTGTAACAACCTCCACTCAGCAAATATTACAATCATGAGCTTACCTTATTAATTCCAGTTGTGCAAGTTCCTGATTTGCTTGAAATATAGGTTTTTTAGTGAAGAGTTCACCAAGGATACATCTAATAGGAAAATACCCATCATTAGCAAATGATATGGATTTTGCTTAACAAAGGTTTTAAGTAAATTAAGCCAATCAATAAACCTATCTTACCCACAGCTCCACACATCAATAGCCGGTGTATACCGTTCTTCTCCCAACAGCAGTTCAGGTGGACGGTACCATAAAGTGATGACCTTGTTAGTATAAGGCCGACTAAAACATAAAAACAAGCAAACAAAAAAAAACATAGCAACTCTTTAGATTTAGTATGTTAGAATAAGAGAAATTCTCTTAGGAAATATGTTCATTTGGCTGCTCAAAAAAACCTAAAAATCCTAACTAAAATCACTTTCATATGCCTACTAAATACAGACAGGTAATACATGATTATAAAATACATGAGAGCAACATGATTAACTGAAAAATTCTCTTAATATATAAAAATAAAAATTGGCTGGTTTTAATTGTAATGTGGCCAAAGAAAGCTCTTTTCATCAACTCCACTGTTCAGTACTGCTTTTCCTTTCTATAATGTTTAAAGAGATTAACTGGCTTAAAGAGAGTTGATTTTGACCAAACCTGGCAAATTACCAATACGTAGCAAGATAAAGTTTCAACTGGAATATCTAACAAGTTTTCAACTGGGTATATCTCTGGCAATCTTTCATTGCTTTCAATCCACTTTAGTATGTGAACAGAAAGTACAGAAATGTAGATTGTAGCAGCTGAAGTCTATGCTGCAAAAAATCACTAGGAACAGGTATACTTTATCAGATGATTCCTCTGTCACCTTCTAACAGACAGAGCATATATATACTGCTACTTCGTTATTTACCATAGAAGAGATTACCTAGTAAGTTGTATTAGGGACAAGTTTTACCACCACAGTACAAATTCTCTGGCAAAATGTTTTCAATCCTTAGAGAATGATCATACTCTGCTGATTTACATGTCTAAAGAGGGTCTTAAGAAGTTAGAGGTGGTTCTTTCACTGATTGTGTTTAGGATATATACTTCAGATTGATCACTACACTTGTTTAGATCAACTCTAAACCTCTTTCTGGTATCATCCAAATCACTAGAATGCCAAGGCCATCTCATATGAAATGCCCCATTAAGGCTGTATTCCACTTGAGGTTGGCTTAGCCCTGAACCAGTTTTGGAAATAAGGAAAGGAGTACCCTAGAAAATAAAAGCCTAATATGCTAAGTGTCTGGTCAAAAGGTTGGCTGTTCAACCAATCAAAGCATAAATATGCTAATGATATGCTAAGGTTGCTCAACAGCTTGTTATGACATGCACTGACCACCAGGGGGCAGACGCTCCAACCACTAGGTTAATTTGCTGCTGGGATCTAGCCGGTCAGGACTAAGCAAGACGGGCAGGACACAACATGGAGCCCTCCCACGATCCCTCCTGGGCTAGACAACCTCCCACATCCCTCCCTGGCCCTGATCATGCACCAGTGGGGCCCTTGGCCTGGCCTGCACCCTCTCACAATCCAGGCCCACTCGGGGGATGTTGGAGAGCTGGGTTCGGCCTGATCCTGCAGGCTGAGGGTCCCCACTGGTGCACAAATTCATGCACTAGGTCTCTAGTATAATTTATAAAGCAATTCCCTCTAGCTAACCATGGGTCTGAAGTTCCAGATAGCATAAGACCTCAGCAGCCTGCACCCAGTTAAATTTCTCCAAATAATTTAAACACTTGTGCTATATGCCATCAATCTGGGCATCACAGTATTATCACAGGCAGAACTAAGTGTGTCAAAGCAGGAAAAAAGATTGACCTTGGTATAAATTGTGAAAATAAGCAATATAGTATAATAAGTATATGTTCAATAGCAAATTAGAATTTGACTTTTCTAACATTATTAAATTACCTTTTTTAGTGATTTTTGTTTTTTTACCAGAATCACTTTCACATAAGGTCTTAAAATCTAGATACTAAATTAGTATCACACTATTCTAATTAAACTGCACTTAATCATTCTTTAAAAATGTTTCTCTCATTATTAATTTGAAATTCCTTCCCTGTTTTTCTCAATCAAATCCTGTACCTCTTTCAAGGCACAGTGAAAGACCCATCTCCATAATGACTAATTTCTGTTTACAATAGATTTATTTTCACATTCTGAAATTTGTATCACATCAACCACTGTATTAAACACTCTATTTTAGGTTTTCTACCTTCCCAAAGAGTCAAAAGACTCTAGAGAGCATTCTTTAAAAAAAAAAATAATAATAATAATACATGTTCGATGTAGTCATTTTAAAAAAATTATTTTTATTTATTTCAGAGAGGAAGGGAGAGGGAGAGAGAACTAGAAATATCAATGATAAGAAACATTGACTGGCTGCCTCCTGCATGCCCCTACTAGAGATCGAGCCCATAACCTGGTATGTGCTTTGGGTTGAAATATAATCTGGGACCCTTCAATCCTCATGCCGATGCTCTATCCAACTGAACCAAACAAGCTAAGGCCTAGAGACCATTCTTTATTATGAACCCCCCCCCACACAAAGCCTGAACAATGCTGGCATAGAGCAGACACCTTAATGTTTATGGGCCTAGAACTTCAAGTTATATACAAGAATTAGTGAGTTGGATGAAAGAACAAAATTTGCAGAAATTACGAAGACTAGTTTTCTAAATTATTTCAAGTGTCTATAAGCCTATGAAACCCATGCTCTTATTACTGAAGCGCAACGAGATATCTATAGTAAAGAAAATGTTTAAATTAATATAAATCTGTAAACAGCTAATTTTAAAATCTTTTTATGTTTAAAATGGTTTTCTTAATGTTTTTACTGATTTTTAGAGAGAGAAGACGACAGAGGGAGAGGGAAACATCGCTATGTGAAATAAACATTGATCCGCTGCTTCCTGCACATCCCCAACAGGAGACAGAGCCCACAACCCAGGCATGTGCCCTGACCAGGAACTGAATTGGCCCAGGATAACGTCCAACCAACTGAGCACACAGGTAAAGGCTTAGGTTTTTTTTTTTAAAAAAAAAACAACATGTTGAATTATGTGGAGAAATTACACACATAAAGGTTACTAAATCCTAATGAAAAAGAAGTTTAAATAAGATTATTATTTTACATCTCAATGGGGACATTTAGAACATGGTCATCTTTAGCAGTTTAAATTGTGTTTTAAATGTTTTTCAAAAAATATTTTAAATAAGCATTTTAATAAACTAGTTTAATAAAGCGTTTTTAAAATACTTTTTTGATTTCAGAGAGGAAGGGAGGAGAGAGAGAGAGATAGAAACATCAATGATGAGAGTAAATCACTGATCGGCTGCCTCTTGCACAGCCCCCACTGGGGATTGAGTCCGCAACCCTGGCATGTGCCTTGACCTCCCGGGAATCAGACTATGACCTGGTTCATAAGTCAATACTCAAGCATTGAGTCACGCCAGTTGGGCTAATAAACATTTAAAAGTTAACACCGACAATAGACAATAAAAAAGATTGCTTTATTAAAGTCAAGAAAAATTTCTTGATGATTCCAAATGTTTGCAAAGCAGGTGCCACACCTCACTTTCTACTTTAGTGTTTAATGAGAAAGAAGCAAACATCAAGAAAGTATGCAGACAAAAGGACTTTAATCATAAAAGCAAATTGTTAGGTGGCGTTAACAAAAAACAAGATCAACTGAATCACACAGTTAATAATTTGTTTAGAGCATTATGAAAAAAATATTCCATGCTATGATCAGGATGCTGTGTTTACAAACATAAACACAAAATTAAAAGGCACTGAAACTGTGTTTAGAAATGAGGACATTTAAATCCCAGAAAACTGAAATACTGTTGTAATATGAAAATATATAATCCAAAGTCTGACAAATAAATGAAAATCTAGACTCCACAAAAATGAATATTCTACACTTGGGTCAACTAGTTTTGGCTACCTACTGTCAACTTCTAAAGATGGTCCTGTTTAGATCACAAAAAGAAAACACAAACTGATGTGACATTACATGTATGATGCTTTATTTTTCCTAATGGATTTTTTTAAATTACATTTTTGAGAGATGTCTACCCAATTTCTCCACATACACACAAAAAATTGATTCCTAATGAAAAACAGTAATGAAAAACATATCAGGTCAGGTTCTTAGGTGTTACAGAGCAAATATACTTAAAAAAGGAAAATCAAAAAACAGATGATCACCAATTTATCCTCATAATTAAAGTTAAGTTCTAAGCAATACATTCCATAACCTAGCAACACACCCCATACACAAAATCTCTCCACCATTAAATTAAACAAACAAAAAAGTAGAAATACCAATGAGCTACATTCTTAGATGGACAAAAACTAAACTTTGTAAAGATCAAGACATAATGGTCTTGCCCTAGCTGGTGTGGCTGTTGGCTGGAGTGTCTGCAGTAAAAGGTGGTGGGTTCAGTTCCTGGTTGGATTCTTAGTCAGGGAGCGTGCAGCATGTGAGGGAGACAAACCAATAGATGTTTCTCTTTCACACTGATGTTTCTCTTTCTCTCCCTTCCCCCGCAAATTAATTTAAAATTTTAGAAACATTTTAAAAAAAAGAAATAATGGTGACAATGTTATATACTCTGAATTTCAACTTCTACTAAATATCTTCCTCTGTAAATCTCAATAACATTTTTAAAAATGGAAGCAGACTATTTCTTGGGAGCAGTTGAGGAATTAACACCTAAAAATAAAAACACTTTCTTTTTATTTTAAACTATCTACCTTAATGTGGCAAATAAAAATATTAAAATGTAAAGTCATTGGCTTTTTACTAATAAAACTTTCATGTGAAATCCCAGGTAATTTTAAATATTTAATGTTACCAAAATATTTCTCACTTCTTATTAGATACTTAAGAAACTGCAAGTGAGATTCAGAAATTAAAATATCACACACTTGCTAACCTGGTAATAAGGTAACATTTTTTAAGCAAAAATAAAACACAATATTTGAAGGGCATGATAACAGAGACAATGAAATTCAGCAGACAATATTTGCTACAAAAGAGCTCCAAAAAATTGCCAAATATCTCCAAAGCAGACTTGAGTTCTCCACCTGTAAAATACTTTTTAGATTATCATGGTTACATCCACAGTCCAACCAGGGAAGCACTGCAGTTTAATGAAAATTTGACAGCTTTTCTGTCAAATAATCCAAGTTTAATTCTTACTTAGTTCTGCCACTTATTAACTGTGTGATCTTGGAAATGCACTTCAGTGTTCTAAACTTCAGTTTATAAAACATGAATAAGAATAATGATATCCACACCACCCATCTCACAGGACTGCTTTCCCTTAAAGTAACTACTGTAAAAGAAAACCATCTATCTATAATAATAAAAGCGTAATATGCTAATTAGACCAGGACAAAAGCCAGGACTGTGAGGGAAGCCTGTGTCCCAGGTGCCTGCTGGCACTGGAGAGAAGCCCAGGTCCTGGGTGTCAGAGGGAAGCTGGTGCCAGCAGCCTACTCTTGCTCGAATTTCATGCATTGAGCCTCTGGTATATACCTATACTAATAAAAGAGTAATATGCTAATTAGACTGGACATCTTCCAGAGAAAGCCACGGTGGCAGGGGCCTAGGCAGAGGCAGGGGAAATCAGGCCAGCAGAGGGGAGAGCAGTTAGGGGGCGATCAGGCCAACAGGCAGAGGTGGTTAGGAGTAATCAGGTCAGCAGGCAGAGGTGGTTAGGGGTGATCAGGCAAGCAGGCAAGTGGTTAGGAGCGGTCCCGGATTGAGAGAGGGATGCCTGGTCAGCAGTTGGGCACCCTCCGAGGGTTCCTGGATTGGAGAGGGTGCAAGCCAGGCTGAGGGAATCCCACCCGTGCACAAATTTCATGCACCGGGCCTCTAGTTAGTATATAAAATAAAAAAGAAACATGTAAATTGACATCCCTCCGCTACGCTCACCAGCCAATCAGGAGTATGCAAATTAACCCAACAAAGATGGCAGGTTAATTTGCATATGTGGAGAGCAGAGTTGCAGACCTGGCAGAGAGTGGAGCAGCTTGGGGAACTTAGTTCCCCAAGCCACCAGACAAAAAACAGAGAGGGAGAGCTGGAAGCTTGGAGGACTTGGCAGAGTGGGAGGCCATGGGATGGAGAAAGAGCAGGAAGGGAAAACCAAGAGTGTGGGGAGCACCAGAATTCTATGAATAGTAGTTCTGGTAGCAGCCCCAGGACTGGAAGCAGAAGCCCAGAGCCCAGGGAGCACCAGGAATGCTGGAAATTATAATTCTGGTGGCAGAAGGATCTCCTAGACACTAGAGCAAAGTGAGCCTGGAGCAAGTTACTGTTGCGCTAGGATATGGAGGGAAAGCAAGGGTGAGAGACATCAGTAAAATCAGAGTGTTTAGGAAAAATGAAAGAGAAGATATCCTAAAACTTCCAGGAAATCTCCACCAATGAAGTAAAGGAAAAAAAATTGCCTCTATTATTCTGTGAGCAACAAATCAAACTGAGTTGGGGTCTCAGACAATTCGCTCAGACATACTACTGCAAAGACAGACAGAAACTCCCGGATTGGAGAGGGTATAGGTTGGGCTGAGGGACCCCCACACTCCCCAGTGCATGAATGTCATACACTGGGCCTCTAGTCTACTCTAATAAAAGAGCAATATGGAAATTAACCGTCTCTCCAAGACGCCCAAGCCACGCCCACCAGCCAATCAGAGTGACTGCATGCAAATTAACCTAGCCAAGATGGAGGCCCCCAGCCACAAAGTGAGCAGCAGCGGGTGCGAGGCGGGCATCAGCGAGTGTCGGTGATGGCCCATCGGGGTGCAGCGTGAACCTGTGCAACCCGGACAAGGTCCTGGAGACCCTGGAGTTCTTTGAGCTGCTGGGGCCAGACTACGGGGCCAGCTCCAAGGTGGGCATCTTGCTCCCCGTGGAGCCTCTGGAGTACCCATCCACAGCCCTGCTGGGGCCCTGAACTCTTTGAGCCACCAGCAGCAATGGGGGGAAGCCTACCGTATCCCAAGCCCTGGAGCACCCCAGGCTGTCCCGCGACCAAGAAGCCATCCCTGGCTGCGTCCCTGGCTGCGAGAAGGCACAGGCCGGGCTGAGGGACCCCCTCCCGAGTGCACAAATTTTTGTGCACTGGGCCCCTAGTTAGTATATAAAAGGCTAATATGCAAAGTGTCCCACTGGTTGCTATGGCAAACACTGACCACTAGGGGGCACACTCTCAATGCAGGAGCTGCTGAGCTGCAGTGACTTGGCAGCAGAGGTTCTCAGGT
>PVJC01018503.1:0-31271 GCA_004026665.1 Murina feae | reverse complement strand
TCGGAGCTGAGCTGAGGGGCGAAGCTTCACTTTCGCTGCTGCCGCAATGGAAAGGGCTGTTTACTCAGGTCCGTGAGTGGCGGCCGCCATGTTGGCTGGGCTAATTTGCATACAGCTGCTCTGATTGGCTGGTGGGCGTGGCTTACCCTGTCTCGGAGAAACGGTTAATTTTAATATTTCGCTTTTATTAGTTTAGATATGTGTGTATGCACTGTATTACCTTTATAAAAACCTAAAAACAAAATCAAAATCAAAATTCCAGAATTCTTTTCTTTTTCTTGTCAGATACTTTTTTTTTTAAATCCTCATTCATGGACATTTGTTGTTGTTTTTTTTAATTGATTTTTTTTTTGAGGTGGTGGGGGGGGAGCAGAGGGAAAATAACAACAACCCATCAATATGAGAGAAAAACATCAATCAGTTGCCTCCCATACTCACCCTGACCAGGGATCAAACCCACAACCTAGGTGTGTGTCCTGACTGGAAATCGATCCCCCCAACTTTTGGTGTATTGGATAATGCTCCAACCAACTGAGCCACCCAGCCAGAACTACATTTTTTTTGTTAGTGCCTGTTTTTTATTTTATTTTTCAATTACACTTTGCATTCAAAATTATTTTGTATTAGTTTCAGTTGTACAAATGTCAGTTAGATAATTATATACTTTATAAAATGTTCCCCTCAATATTTGAAGTACCCACCTGAGTTCAATTGACAAATTAGTTTCAGATAAAGGATTATGAAGCTGTAAATGTAAAATCCTGGCATTTTCTAAGGCTGTAGAAAGTGATTTGAAAATTGCTTCTGTTTAAATAAGCAAATCTTATAGTGTGGTCCATATAGTCATTTTTCCCGCTAGCAGATTTTGATTTGTATTCATGTAACTTTTATATTTTACTTTTTACTTTATTTTGCTTTTTAATTCGTCTATTCATGAATAACCAGCCGAGAACCCTAGAGACATTCACACAACAAATCCACAGCAGCCTTTCTAATGCTGTTAGCACAGTGCCTTGCTGTCTACCTGGCTACTTCTTCTGATGAGAGATATTTATCCAAAGAACATTGAGTATTTGGCCTCTTTGCTGAGACTCTCAGCAAAGGACCTAGTTATAAAAGGAAATGTTGTTGGCCCTGGCCAAGTAGCTCAATTGGTTAGAAAGTCATCCTGATATGACAAGGTTTTGAGTTCTATCCCTGGTCTGAGGCACATACAAGAATCAATGTAAAACAACAAATCAGTCTCTCTCTCCTTCCCTCCCTCTCTCTCTCACCATTAAATAAATGTTATTTATTTGACCCATAATCAATGCACAACCCACCTTGTTTCTCATTCATTTCCACTGCAATCACAAAATTATGCACAAATCTTACCCACTCTTAAACACTTAAAGAAAAAGGAGGAAAAGTAGTCTCATATCCCTCAAAGTGTGTCCTAACAATTCAGTCTTTTTTACTTTCAGTGCATTGTTTTACTTTTCACAGTTTAGGTTTAAACCAGAATTCTATTTAAAATCCACACATTAGTTTTTGGTTGCCTTTCACAAGAACAGTGGTTTAATTTTTGTGGAAATTGATATCAAATTTTATATGTTAGGTTTCTGGACAAAGACAGTTAAGTAGATATGATCCCTTATTGATTCAGAATTCCAAAAGGCAGAGAGAACAGGAACACACCTATAACATCAAAAGGCCCTGTTTTGGCAAGAAAGTTTTTAAAATATTCATTATGTACATGATGTCCTGTTCATGGAGCTTATCCTTTCATGTATAATTTTCAGTTAGAATGAGGAAGACAATGAGAGGTAGTTCTGTGGCCTAAGAATATTCAACTCAACTTTTATTCAACAAGACTATAGGGCCTTGGAATAGAAAATCCGAACCCACTGGCTTTTATTGTCCTTCCTGAAAATGGAGAAGAAAGCAGAATTTGGATTCAGTATAACTTCAGGTTATAGACTGGAAACCAAATGAAGCTAATTTATAAGTCGACACCGAAAGGAAAACAAGTAGGAACGCAACCCACGTATGTGCATCTGGGTGCACTTGAAGTGCATCTCATTCAAAAGAGTACTCTTTAGAAATCCACCAGCAATGAATATTTCTTGCATATAGTCATGAGCTTTCCACAAACCGCTGGTTCTTATGAGCTCAGTGGAAACCTCAGTGGGGAGGAAAGCAGAAACCACGAAGCCACAGGGATGTTACAACTCCCACGAGTTAGTGCTACTTCAGAAAAACAACCACCAGCCTTTAAACAGCTTAAGTAAAATGTCAAGTAAATCAAGTACCTACCATATGCCAAGTGTAAGTTATTAAAATGTTAACAAATAGCTATGTGCTGCTACAATGAAGAAAAGAGAACACACTGTAATGGATGGCAGCTGGAAAAATTAAACACCTGTATAAACCAAACATAAAAACAATTTGGCAACATGGGAGATAATTTCCTACATCTTCCTTTTAGAGCCCCCCAGTTTTTAGGAGTATTTCTATTAGTCCTTTCGTGATAATTGTGTTCTTTTAACTCAATGTATGCACTTGGCATGAATCGCAAGAAAAGTGGACTGGCTAGGAAGATATATTAAACATATTGACTGCGCAGAGATATTTGTGAAACATCCTATGTCTGAATTTGAAAACGACATGCATCTTGGATGCTCATCTGTCTATTCATTTTCTTGTTTAATTTCCTTTTCACATATTTAACCTAAGTGGGGATTTTTCCTACTCGTCTTAGAGAGATACTAACTTAAAGACCTATAGAACACAAATATCCAGGCTGGCATGATATACTTTACTTATACTTAAATAGATTTTTGTAAGATAATTAAAGTAGGGAATGTGCATGCAAAATAGCAGGACAGGTAAAGAGTAAAAATAATTATCTCTCCCATCCCCTTGTCCACAGGAAACTCTATTTAAAGGTTCTATGTATAGCCCTGGCCAGCTGGTTGGAGCGTTGTCCCAATATATCAAGGTTGCAGGTTTGATCCCTGGTCAGGGCACATACAAGAATCAACCAATCAATGCATGAATGGATAGAACAACAAATAAATTTCTCTCGCTTCCTTTCTCTCCCTTTAAAATCACACTTTAAAAAGGTTCTTGTGTATATTTTCGGTCATTTCTTATGCAGATTACTGTGAGCTATGTTACCCTCTTCTACGGTTTTCCTTTTTCTCTCTTAATATAGCTCAGAAAGAGTTCTATAGCAGTATATTAGTATATAGGGAGGTGGCTTACTTTTTAATGGCTGCAAGGTAATCAATTATATGAATATACAATAATTTAGTCAATCAGCTTCCTATTAATAGGCATTTCAGAGTATTTCTAGACTCATATTACTGGTAATAATGGACACTTATCTTTCATACAAGTGTTAGGAATGATCATAGTATAGCTCCTTAGAAATGAAATTGTCAGGTCAAATAGTATCTGAATTAAAAAACTTGAAAGATATTTTTAACTTTTGCTTCCAAGAGATTATACCAGGATACACTCTTATTAACATCACTTGAGGTTGTTAATTTCCCCACATTTTCACCACTGATGTATGTTGTCAATTTTTTTTCTATATGAAAGTAAAAGAGGCATTTGTTTTAAATGTTAATATTAAATGATGCAGGAAATATGTTCTTATACTATTAGTACTATTAGCATTTTCTTTCTTTACTTATGTATTTCTAATTTTTTCTTCATCCAAGGATGTACTTTTTACTGCTTTTTAAAAAAAGGAAAGAAGAGGGAGAGAGAGAAGAAGAGAGAACCATTGATCCGTTACCTTCCCCATGCACCCTGAACAGGGACTGAACCCACAACCTGGGTATGTACTCTGACCAGGACTCAAGCCTGAGACCAACTGAGCCGCCCTGGCCAGAACTGTATTTTCTTTTTAAATCAAACTATCTATTCGTGTCCTTTACCTTTTTTCTTATGGCTATCTTTTCCTTTCCTCATTGATTTAAATTATACAAATGTTAAACTTAAATACAATCATATGTGTTCCAATTATTTTTTTTCTTTTGTATTTTTTAAATGATTGTTTTCACCCTAAGATATTTTTAGATAGTGAGGTTTATAGAATGTCCCCTTGTATCAGTGTTCAATTGCTTTTTATCAAAGGTTAATTTTTGCAAAGAAACAAATTACTGTTATTTTACGTAACTATAAAATCAGAACAAAATTTTATCTTTCTTTTAATAATAAATACATTTAGAGAGTTTTTCATTTTAAAATACTGAATTATAATTATTTCCATTTATAATATGTAAGTAACCCATAATTCTTACTTTTGAGAGGATTAATATAAGACTTTGCAATGGGGAATTTGTTTCTACCTGTGTCCTTCTAGACTGAAATGCAGCAGTCACCTCAAAAATCTTTAGGGTCCCTGGTATTTGGGAAGATTAAATAACACACAGAGTCTTTCATCTAAGAGCCCTATGGATTCTAGTTTGCCCAGCAATGGGGATCTAGTAGAATCAATAAAGCCAATATACTAAGTCATGAGGCAGCCTGTCTCATAGCTCTGAACTTGCCCTTTGCATCTTAAGTTGTCTTATAGCTTCCTACTCCCCTCTGACAACTTGATTGCCTGGCCCACCCTGGGAGGTTCCTGGCTTCGTTCTGATATGGACTACTTAGGCAAAACTCCTGCTGGTGCTAGGATTTAGCTTTTTTAAAAGTGTCTAAATAGAAAACACAAAATTGTAAAATAGTAATATGAGGATATTCCAACAATGAAAGAAAACATTACTTAAGCCAATGAAATGCTAGTCCGTTATAGCTGACAAAATCAGTAGTGGAAGACATAGAAACTTTCATTGTCATTTGCAGAAAAATGTATATGGACTCATGACTATAATAACAGATATCTCACCTCCACTTGGCAAATTGCATATAGATTCCTGTCCCGAGTTGCCTTTTACCCATAAATGTTTGCTGTTTAAAATTAAAACCTCTGTGAACATTAAAAAGTAAATTTCTATTGCCTCAATGTTTCCCTAAACTCATCCTGCCTTTATATTTGGCATCACTCCCATTTGCACCAGCAGTGCTCTGCTCATATTACAGGTGCTACTTTATGACCAACGATGTTCATGATAGCTTTAAAAGGTGGGCCAAGTTATGTAGTTCATCTTCCCATTGTGGCCCATGAACTGCTGGTAAACAGACCTCAGCATCACTGACTAGTGTGCACTTGCACTAAACACACGCTCACATGACTGGGATCTAGAAAGCCAGCAACTCAACAAAAGTTATTAAAGGTGTATCAGCATGACAGGATGCAAATAAGGCATAAGTTCGGAAAATTAATCACCTTTATTTTCCGGTTCAAAAAAATCTGTTACCAGGGTTTGTTGGGTCCTGGAAAGGCAAACTGCTAGCAAGTGCTGGTGGCATTTCTAAGCAGTATGTGGGATAAGTCTACGTACAAATTATCATCAATAGGCACAACAGGGAAGCAGACGCAGGAAGATTCATTTTCCTCTATTTGACTAGTTCAAATGAGTTTCTCTGCACGAAGAAATATGTGTGGTTCTCCAGCAAAAATGAAAAAATGTGAATGCCACCATCTTCATCACAGTTCAAGGGGGGTATAAGACCCTGTACTGCTTTCTACGTATTTGAGTGTATGCTTATATGCATATACACACACACAGGTGTGTGTATGTGTGTATCCCAATTCAGAGAAATCATTCTGTTTATATTCTGCAAGCTCCGGGCTACAAGCTACTTGTTCTTGGAGATTTTTCCTGAAAGCATATAAAAATTTCCCTGGCCGAGGCTAAATGTTGCCTCCATTTTTCAGGCCTTCTTGGCATTGCCGCTTTAATCTGCAATCTGGAGTTCTGGGTACATGAGGATTTAACCCTCTAGGGGCCAGACTCCTCATCTGTACTACCGAGCTCTTACTACTCTTCCTGTTCTATTCCGTTCCTGAGATCATATAGAGGTCCTGGTCCAGGGACCTGTGTCTAGAATGTGGTTGTGAGCTCTCAGAGTGAAATTAAGAGCAAGGGCCCCATAAATACCTGCTGGGCTCAGGCCTCTAATCAGCAGACAAAGTATTCTGTCTCTGAGCCTCAGATTCCTAATCTACAAAATGGGGCTAATGTAAGTGGGGATTAAATGAGATCGTCAATTTGCTGTGTTTAGAGTAATGCCTGGCACATAGTAAGTCCTTCATAGCTGTAGATATTGTTCTCTATTTCCCTCCTTCAGTGTGCAGATCGCATCAGGTCAAAGGTGACATGGCGTGGTTCTGGTGATTCCCTCCAGGGAACTGGCCCATCAACTAGGTGGGGGCTGGGAGACACCTGGAACCAATCTCTAGTTGACAAAGCCTAAAATTGCAGCATCACAGGTATAAATATCAACAGTGAAGTCGTGAAGTGCATTTTTTTTTAACTTTAAACAAGAATGGAGGAGTTAATAAGAGGCTTCCCTAAGAAACTCTTATTGAGGTAGACTACAAAAGAGAGGAAAGATGTTGGCAGCTAGGTGGAAATACAGGGTAGATTCATTTTTAGAAAGTGGATAAGGACTTAGAATATCTAAGGAGAGTTACTACAATGTCATCAGGAAACTATTAAAAGAACCCATGATGGGTAAGGTACATGAGGAAGTAGTGCTAAGCCCTCTAAAACAGGGATTGGCAAACTTATCCTGAAAAGAGCCAGGAAGGAAATATTTTCAGTTTTGTAGGCCGTGTAGTCTATGTTCTGCACTATTTAACTGCCAGTGTAATGTGAAATCATCCATGCAAGCAGATGGGCATGGCTATGTTCCAATAAAAATTTATTTACAAAACCAGGCAGCCACCAAATTTGACTGACAATAATTTGCTGGCTCCTCCTCTAGAATAACAGCAGTAATCATAATTGTAATTGTTATTGTTACTAAATCTTTACTCTGTGCCAAGAACTGTGCTAACCTCTTCCTATTTTTAACTTATTTTCTAATACCACTATGAAGACTAGACCATTACTACCCATATTTTTCAGATGGAAAACAGGCTCAGAGAGTTTACCTACCATGTGGTCACACAGGCCAGCAAGAATTTACACTCAGGAATTTGGCTCCAGGAACTGAATACTCTTAATCATCGCACTGTATCACCTCTTGGCTAAGTGTGGGGTGGGCTGGGGAGAGGTTATTCTAATTACCTATTTATTCCCATCTTGTCCTAAAGGACCACCATCTGAACAGGTTTTGCTGGATTCTGACTTCACTTTTTCTGATAAGTATCTACGTGGCTCTTACTTGCTTTAGCTGCTGGGCGTGTGCTCCGAGAGACAACTCCTTAATGGTCCTGACTTCTACACTGGATCGGGCCCGGGCCTAGCAAGCAGGTTTTGTACTCTCTCTGAAATCCAGCTCACCCATCTTCCTTTACATGGACGAGTCTATTCTGCTTATTACCTTGGGTATTTTTCACATGATGTTTTCTCTGGCCAGATTATTCTTCCTCTCCTCTTCCTTAATTGACTTACCTTTGATCAAACCAAAGTTCAATCATCCTATCTGCACTGAAGCCTCCTCTGACCTTGTGTTCTGATAGCAGTGTGTGATTCTCTTTTATAGACTACTGCAAAGTTCATAATTTTATATTCACTTTTGTGAACATTTGACAAATATTTTTTTTCTTACACTAAAACGGTTTCTCAACCCCATCACTATGGGCATTTTAGGCTAACCAATTCTGTGTGTGTGTGTGTGTGTGTGTGTGTGTGTGTAGTCTTGCACATCATATGATGTTTACCAGCATCCCTGGCCTCTACTCACAAGATACTAATAACGAATGTCCCCTCATTCATGAAAATTTTTAAAGTGTCACAAAACTAAATGTCCTCTGAGGGAGCAAAATCTTCCCTGTTGAAAGCCACTTCCCTAAAATGAAGAGGAGCGGAACTCGGCTGGGTTGTCTTCCACAGGCCATCCGCCCCATCCCCCATCCAACCTTCAACCTCCTCTCTGCCCCAAAGACTGAACCATGTAGACTGTATCAGCAGGCACCTTTGTCTTCTCATTCCCAGTTGGGTATGGCCAATGGCAAGCATTCTCAGGGGACAGAAGGACAGGAAAGGAGTGAGATGGAGTTTTTATCCTGTTTATACCAGGTCATCAAAGTCTGACAACACACGCATACCACTGTTCCTATCAAACAGCTCTCTCAGTGTAGCCATCCCCTTCCCTTGAGGTACTAACTGTTTTCCTACTGCTGTCCGTCTTGAAGTCCAGCACTGTCACTTGTTGATTTTTGTAAACACTGCTCAAATTATCTAATAATTCATTTAGTAAGCTCTCTTCAAATTTTGGTGAGACTCTGACTGCTTGCTACAAGGCCTATGCATATATTTCTTACTGTTGCATATGCAACGCCAATTGCAACTCCAGTAAAAATGTGTCATATTAGCAAATGAAGTAGCTTCTGTTGTTCCTCCTTTCTTTGACCATCTACCTTTATCGGTTTTAATAGTCACTGGACCCAAATGCAGGAGTCCTCACTTGCTTTAATACATGGGTTCCAAATCATCAGAGGGCTTCTAAGACATTCTCAGAAATCCTACTCCTAACCTCATCACTATCTCTAATTCCTGCTGTGCCTACTTGTATAACACATTACCTGTACTTGTTTTTTGTTTGGAATGTTTCCTGCTGGTAGGCAAAATCCTTTGTTGAGTTTTGCTACTCATCTAGCCTAATACCAACCATGTAAATGCCTTGAGAATGTTCTGTCTTGAAATAAAAAATATTGAATTACTATATCTATAAATTAATAATAAAAGCCTGCTTTCAGACTATTTTCCCTCAAGAAATTATGAAGACAAAGCCATTCATAACTATTGCTCCATTTCAGAGTACAACTGGTTCAACAGATATTGTGACAATATTATTTGATCTGAAATATTTCCAACCCAAGCAACACTTCACACATATTCCACAAACCCAGCTGTCCATCTCTGGAATAAATAACATTTGTTTTTGAGAAAAAAGCAAATACAGACAAGAAGCTAAGTAATTAAGAATTTATCATAAGGGTCTAGATCTCTCCAAGACAAATTCTCAATTCCCAAGCCATTTTTGTGCCCTCTCAACTGAAAAATTCTGATCAGCACCTTCAACTCTCCTTCTCTTGGAAAATCAACAACACAAATCATCACAACATTTTATTAAAGAGGCTATACAGGTTTTTTATGTTATAATGGGAGGCTATTTTATTCATTCTCTTTAGATTCAATAGCTGAAAAAATAGCTGTTAATTTTATCAAAACATTTAAAACAAACCTTACATTTGCTACATAGTCACAGGCTTACAATTACAAACTCTTTCATTTCTGTAGCCTTTCTAGGAACTGTAGAAAAATGAGACTAAGAAAGACAAATACTCCTAGATCTCCCACTGGGAAGGGAAAAGAAGCTGTCAATTCCTGAAAAGTGAAGTCTACACAACTACATTGCTTGATTTTCCATGGAAAGAAACTTGCTTTATTTTCCTGTTTCTTAGTCTCTTTTACACTATAAATAAGGAGGTCACTCCAGAGTAATATACATAAGTGAATATTATGTATATAAAGTCAAGTTCTAAATCAGAAATTATGTAAAAATTAATAAATAATGAAATAACAAATTGGAATGTGAAAAAATTAAAACAACTAACATTAGCATGAAAATTTCATGGGTAATAGCTTTCACTTGAAGATTTAACATTTTAACAACAAGCTAAAGGGAAGAGTATAAGAAATCTCTTCTGTAGATCTTAAATTCATTGTGGATTCAATTGATCCTGTAGCCCTTGAAACTGGCTTATGGCAAGCTCTCAAAAGCCATTTTATGAGTGACGAAATAGAGAGTAGAATCATTTGAACCATCAGAAACAAAGTCAACAAAAACAATAACTTCAACTCCTTTGGGTTACTGGATATGCTTGTGTGTTCTACAAGATAACTCAATAACTAACCAACATTTTTGAAATGAAAACATTAAGTTCTTTAAAAAATGTTTTTGAATAAATTAACTGAGATACTCTTTGAAACCTTCTGGATATTGTGATTAAATAATGGAGCTACCCTAAAGAGATGTATTAACTTAGACAAAATGTGTACTAAAGGTTCATAACCTCTCATCATGCAATCATGGAAATATCAATAAATGTTTTAGGAAGAGGAAGGGTCATGTCTTAAAGTGAATCCAAGATTTCTCCCTTTGCTCCATGGCAGTGAAAAAGTAGTTCCAGGTTTGAGGAAACAGTGTAATGCAAGATTTTAATGCCAAATATATTATTATATAAAACTTTCAATGTACAGCAAAGTTAAAAATTTTACAGAGACTATCCACATACCTACCACCTAGATTCTATCACTAACTTTTTTACTACACTTCCTCTACTAAATATTTACCTATCCAACAATGCCTCTACCAGTTCATCAAGCCAAATTAGAGTTTAATGCAAGTCAAAGGTCAGCATGCATAGTTTCAACAAGAGTTCAATTAATCATTCAGTAGTATTCTCCCTTTTGAGGTAAAATTTACACAGTATAATGCAAAGATCTTAAGTATATATCCACTGAGTTTTGACAAATGCATGTATATTTGGCAAATGCATATGTAAAATGCATAAGGTATTTTAAACCCCAACAAAATATAAAACATTACAGCATTCCAGGAAGTTTACTCACAGTTTTTCTAAATAAGTACTCACCCCTGCCTAACCCCAAGACAAACACTATTCTAATTTTCTCTCATCATAAATTTGCACTTTTTCTACAGATTCACACTTTTCCCTTTTCTAAATATTTGTATTAATGGAATCATAAACTAGGCACTTGGTTCTGTATGATCTCTTGCATTCACCATTATGTTTTTGAAATTCTCCATGTAGTTGTATATTTTTCCCTTTTTATTGTTGAGTACTATATTCCATTAGAATAATTGGGTAAATAAACTGTGTATTCATCACAGTGGTTCTCAACCTTTTGGCCCTTTAAATACAGTTCCTCATGTTGTGACCCAACCATAAAATTATTTTCGTTGCTACTTCATAACTGTAAAGTTGCTACTGTTATGAATCACAATGTAAATATCTGATATGCAGGATGGACTTAGGCAACCCCTGTGAAAGGGTCATCCGACCACCAAAGGGGTCGAGACCCACAGGTGGAGAACCACTGCATTAGATGAATACACAGTTATTTACCCATTTTTCTATTGACAGACATCCTAGCCATTCCTAGTTTGGGGCTATTATGAATAATAATGCTATAAATAATCACGTATAACTCATTTGTGAACATAGGTTTCATCTGTCTTGGGTAAAAATGAAATTGCTTGGACCCTGGCTGGTTGGCTCAGTTGGTTGTAGTTTCATCCTATATACCAAAAGGTTGGCAGTTTGAATCCCAGTCAGAGCACAGAGCTAGGTTGTGGGTTCTATCACAAATCAGAGTATGCACAAGAGGCAACTGGTCAATGTTTCACCTATTTCTCTCTCTCTCGCTCTTTCTCCCTTCCTCTCTCTAAAATCAATTTAAAAATACCCTCAGGTTAATATTTTTAAAAATTGAGTTACTTGGTAAAATGTTAAATTTTATGGGACACTGCTAGATATTTAATGATTCTCCATTTTATATTACCACCAATAATGTATAGAAGTTCCATTTGTTTCATATCCTCACCTATATTTGGTGTTGCTAATCTTTTTAATTTTAAATTAAACGTCTCCATACATAAAAAGATTAAACTAAGTCAACTATTTTCAACTAGTGCACCAAGACAAGCTCACTGGAGTGTCACAAGAATTTTTTGAACATGCAATACCTGACTATTTAGTTAGGAGCACTGACCTCTTTTACCTTAGTTCATCAAATAAAAAATCACAACAGCCAACACAACAATAGCTGTTTGGTGTGAATAAATCAAAATAATACATCTTTTTTGTCAAATCGACAAAAAATATAATATACTTTTTTGGTGTGCCATAGAATTTTAATAATTAGTTCATATGTGCCATGAGATGAAAAAGATTGAAAATTGCTGATTTAGACTTTTACTTCACACTAGATGCAATTAACTCAAAATAGACTATAAACCTAAGTCTTAGAACTAATATTATAAAACTTATAAAAGAAAACATGGGGAAAAAACTTAGAGTTAGGCAAAGATTTCTTACATACAGTACCAAAAACATGATTAAAAAATAGTAATAAATTGGACTACATCAAAAACACTCATGCTCCAATGGATATCATTAAGTAAATAAATGGTTAAGCCACAGATTTAAAGAAAATATTTGCAAATCATATGTCTGATAAAGGACTTGTATCCAGAATATATAAAGAGCACTGACATCTCAATAAGGCAAGTGTCTCAATTTAAAAATGAACAATGGGCTTGAATAGATATTGCTCCAAAGAAGATATACTAAGGGCCAACAAGCACATGAAAAGATGCTCAATGCCATGAGTCAGGAGGTAAAAACAAATAAAAAATAACCAGATAGCACTTCAAACCCACTATATGGCAATAATAAAAGAGACATACAATAGTATTGTTGAAGATATGGAGAAACTAGAATATTTTTAGTAGGAATGTCAAATGGTACAACCACTTTGGAAAACAGTTTGGTGATTTCTTAAAATATATTAAATATAATTATATCATACAAACAAGAAAATAAACTCCTAGAAATGAACACATATGTGTACACAGACTTGCATGTAAATGTCTAAAACTTCATTATTAGACATAGTCAAAATGTAGAAATACCCAATGTTCATCAGCTGTTGAACAGATAAATATGTAAGGTATATCCACATTAAGGATTGCTACTCAGAAAATTACAGATCACACAGCAACAACATAGATGAGCCTCAAAAAATATTACGTTAAGTGAAAGAAAGAAGCTAACCACAGAAGGCCATATATTGTATGATTCCATTTACAACAAATGACCAGAAAAGGCAACTTTATAAAGATAGAAAGATTACTGGCTGCCTGAAACTAAAGGGTGAGAATAAAAATGACTATGAATTGTCATGAGGGATATTTTTAAAGTGATTAAAATATTCTAAAATTGGATCTTTATGATGGCTGTAAAACTCTGTAAATTTACTGAAGTTTACACTTAAAATGAGTGAATGTTATGGTATGTAAATTATACTTCAATAAAGCTGTTTTAAAAATGTTGCTACACAGAAAACTGCAGGCCCAGATGGCTTCACTGTGAATTCTACCAAAATTTTGAGGGGGGGAAAAAAATCACCAAATATTACAAAAATTCTTTCAAAAAATAGAAACATAGGAAATATTTCTCAAATAACTTTTTTTAGACCTTCAAAACTTTTACACAAAACCTGAAAATGGTTTGTTATAAAATAAAGAAAGGAAAATGATAGGCTGATTTTTTTTATAAACATGGATACAAAATTCCTAAACCAAATACCAGCAAACTGATTCTAACATTATGTAAAAATTAAAATATATCACAATCTAGATGGGTCCAGGTTGGATGATAACTGAAAATCATTTTGTATTTCTATGGATGCAAAAAATAATAATAAAATTCAACCTTTTTTTATAATAAAGCAAGAAAGATCTCCTTACAAACTAGTAATAAAACAAAGTCTTCTTAATCCATTAAAGGGTATCTATAAGTATCTTACAGCAAACATGATATTTAATATTGAAATATTGAAAGCTAAACACCTGAAATAAGGAATGAAATAAAGATGGTTGGTATAACCATTTCTATTACTATTGCTCTAGAGGTTGTAACTGATGATATTAAGCAAGAAAAGAAATAAAAGATATAACTAAAGATGTAAACAAAAAAGTTAGAAAGCTGTCATTATTTACAAGTGACTATATATGTAGAAAACCAAAGAATGTATAATTGGAGAATTAGAATTAACTCATTACTTTAGCAAGAACACTGGATAAAAATACACTTTATAAAAAGTATCAGTTATATTACTATGCACTAGTTACTAACAATTAGAAAAGGCAATTATATTGCCCTAGCTGGTTTGACTCAGTGGATAGAGTGTCAGCCTGCAGACCAAGAAGTCCCAGGTTCGATTCCGGTCAAGGGCATGTACCTTGGTTGCGGGCACATCTCCAGTAGGAGGTGTGCAGGAGGCAGCTGATCGATGCTTCTCTCTCATCAATGTTTCTAACTTTCTATCTCTCTCCCTTCCTCTCTGTAAAAAAATCAATAAAATATTTTTTTTTTAAATAAAAAACAATTATATATAAAAGATAACATTTCTAATAGCAATAGCAAGCATTGAAGTATGAAAATGAGAATAAAAGGCAAAGAACAGGATCAAATTTAGAAAAATTTCAGATATCATTATTACAAGTATAACTATAAAATAATTGCATTTCTATATTCTAAAAATACAAAATGACTTTAAATGTAAGCAAGAAAAAAGGACTGCAAAAAAAATGACTAAGGAGATATGAAAAAGAAACAAATATGGTAGTCATTTCTTAACCACAGTTTTAATTTCGGTTACCTGCTAACAACCATGGTCTGAATATATCAAATTAAAAATTCCAGAATTAAGCCTTTCATAAGTTTAAGTTGCATGCCATTCAGAACAGAGTGATGAAATATTGTGCTATCTGTCCCGCTTGGGATGTGAATCACCCCTTTAGCATATCAATGCTAATTCACATAACTTTTAATACAGTATAGTGCTGTAATTGTTCAATTTTTATTATTAGCCACTGTTGTCAACCTATTAATGTACCTAATTTAAAAATTAAGCTTTATCATATATTAATAGTTTTTAGTAGTTTAATAGCTTTGCCCTATTTATAGTTTCATACGTACAGAAGAAACAGCATAAATGTAAGGTTCGGTTCTATTTGCAGTTTCAGGTGTGCACTAGGGTCTTGGAATGTTTTCCCTGCAGATAAGGGAAAATTGTGTTATTCTAGAAATTTTACAATGAATATAAAACTTTAAAAGGATAAGTTAACAAGAAGATTGAATAGCTAACGAGAGATTTCGTGTATTAGAAAATTATTATACTGTGTTTTTTAAATGTAAAAAAGAAATAAAGTGATGGAAATGTATTAAAAAGAAATGAAAAGATGTGGAGACAGGATGATGAAGAATTGTAGAATGGGTAATGTAACTTTTGAAGAGATAATACCTGAGAATTTTTCAGAACACTGAAAAGACACCAATATTCAGATTTGAGCATGGATTACATATAAAAATACTAGAGGCCCAATGCATGAAATTTGTGCAATGGTGTTGGCCCTCCCAGTCCCTCACAGCCTCTGCTGGCCTTTGCAGCCCCACCCAGCTTCATCCAGAAAGTCATCTGGACAGTCGTCCAGCAAGGCGTCTGGACGGTCATTCTGCTTTTGGTCTAATTAGCATATTAGCTCTATAGGAATTTAAGTGAAAGAAAAAAGATCAAATCATAGACTTCAAAAACATACAAAGCTGAGTGTAGGGACTCAGTCAGAAATTATAAAACTATTGAGAAAAACAAGAGAACAGTGGACTCCATTCAGAGCGGTCATTGCCTTTGAGTGATGAGAAGGAGAGGAGACCCATTCACAAGGATTTTTTTTTTTGCCATCAATAATGTTATTTATTATTATTATTATCATTGTGAAACTATGTTGTGTGTTCATGAGTATTTGCATTGTTATTTATTCTTATTCTAGGGGCCTGGTGCACAAAACTTTGTGCACTCGGGGGAGGGGGGGTCCTTCAGCCTGGCCTGTGCCCTCTCACAGTTTGGGACCCCTCAAGGGATGTCCACCTGCTGGCATGCCTGGCCAGCTTGGGTGAGGGACTGAGGGCTGTTTGCAGGCTGGCCAAGCCCCCCAGTGTGGACCCTCACCCCACTGGGTTGTGGCAAGCCTGGGTGAAGAGCTGAGGACTGTTTTTAGCCTGTCAGTCCCTTCAGGGTTTGAGTCCCTACTGGGGTACCTGGCCAGCCTGGGTGAGGGGCTGAGGGCTGTTTTCGGGCTGTCCACAGCTCCCATTGACCCAAAGTCCCAGTGAGGCTGGCTGGAATCAGGTTTCTGGGTTTTATTTATCTTCTATAATTGAAACACTGTTGCTTTGAGTGGAGGCCTAGGCAGGCAATGGAAACCTCCTGTTTGCTTCAGCTCCATGGCTTCTATAATTGAAACATTGTTGCTTGAGCAGAGGCCTGCCGGCCTAGTCAGGCAGTTGCAACGGAAGCCTCCTGCTTATTCCAGCTCCATGGCTGCTAGCCTCCATCTTGGCTGGGTTAATTTGCATACAGCCGCTCTGATTGGCTGGTGGGCATGGCTTGGCTGGGGTGTGGCTTAGGTGTCTTGGAGTGATAGTCAATTTGCATATTACTCTTTTATTATATTAGATTCTCCCCAAATATAGAGGGGATTCAGGCAGTTCATAATAAAAGAAATTGAATTGCTTTTCAAAAATATGAATGCATACCAATATAATTCAATATATACAATAGAAAATTTTTAAAATGAGCAAGCATTTTTTAACTTATTGCATTTTGATAAAAAAATTTAAATATGATAATATAGAGTTAAACAAAGTTTAGGGGAACAGATACATTGTTTTCCAAAGTGTGAGTTGGTTTAAACACTTCATAAAATATGTGATAGTATCCTATATAAGAAAAGGCTAATATGCAAATCGACCAAACAGAGGAACAACTGGTTGATATGATGCTCAATGCAAGAGCTGCCCCCTGGTGGTCAGTGAGCTCCCACAGGAGAGCATTGCTCAGCCAGAAGCCAGGCTCATGGCTGGTGAGCACAGCAGCCATGGTAGGTAGTAAGGAGTGAGGGGTCCCAGACTATGAGAGGGGCACAGGCTGGGCTGAAGGACCCCTTTCCCCCAGTGCACAAATGTTATGCACCGGGCCTCTGGCCTCTAGTTGTTTATAATACCACAAAGCTTGCAACTCATAAATGCCCGTCAGTGGGTACTGATTAAGGCTCATCCAAACAATCCAACACTATATCATCACTAAAAGTCATGAGGTAGGTCCATATATGGTAATAGAGTGACCTCCAAGAAATACTGTCTAATGAAAATGGCAAGATACAGAATAGTATGAATTTTTAGAATGCTGTTATTCATGTAAAAAGATAAATATATGTGTTGTATATTTAGAGAGGTTTGAAGTATTACTAGGAGAGCTACACAAACAAAAAAACTGGTAAAAATGGTTAACTCTAAGAAGTAGTGAAATAATGGTACTAGGTTGTCAGGTATACTGTCTTTCAACAATCATCCCTTGTTTTTCTTTCTGTATTTTTATCAGATGCAAAAATTACTTTTTAGTGCAAATAAACATCATTTGTAAGCAAAGATTCACATGTGCAGGGATGTGACATGGTCATAATATGGGAAGCAGAGGAGTTATTGAAGTCACTATAATAATACTCTCTACGTACATAATTTATAACCAGAGCAATAATTCAAATCTCTTAACAAAAATGATTTTTTGTTTTATTTTACAGAACTTGAATGTTATCATCAGGAAGAAAAATCAACTGCCTGAAATGTCTACTGCTGCCTGGGTTTATGTTGCTCAGAAATAATTTGGGGGGGGGGGGATGCTGTTTCAAACATTAAAAAAAAAAAGGTTTGGTGAATCTCTCCTTTGAAATGTATAAATATAAAACCAAACAATAGAAATAATTGTAAGATACCTATTTTGGGATCCCTACTCCAGAATCAGGTATGTTATTTAATTTCCCTTTTTATCAGTTGTTCATTCAGGGTCAGACTCTCTACAGTTCCATAATAGAACTTGCCACTCTATTTTCAGAGGCGCAGATGGCCGAAAACCATTTCACAAGTAAGCCATTTTATTTGAGTGGAACTGAATTAGCTTTCCCAACCCACAATTTCCAAATGCGATCTCAGAAGTGAGATACACCCTTCTACATCCTAGTGGTGTGGCTCTGGGAAAATCATGGCATCTCTCAGACACGCAATTGCCTTCTCTGTGGAATGAGACTCCCCAAGGCCTTTGTTGTAGTGTCATGAGATTAAATCCCATGACACAGACCTTTGCATGTGCCCCCAGCCTTAGCTGTATTCCCCACCACTGAACAGTGAAAATACTGAAAATACTAAACCCTGGCCCCACTGGAAGCTAATTAAGTCAACTTCTCTGGCAGTGGGCCCAAGCATCTGCATTTTTCAAAGCTCCCTGGATGATTCTCCTGCGCAGTTAGAGCTGAGAACCCCGGACTAACTCTGGACCAGTGCCTATCGTGTCTTCCAGCTGTTAAAAACACCGACACTTTTATTGATAAAACACCAATAAAGTTGTGAAGCTCCACAAGCAAACAAACTGAGCAGTAATTCGCTTGTGGTGGCATATGTGCTCCTCATGCATTTTGTTTCAAGAAACAAGAACTGCCTACGCTAACCTGCTCGGATGCCGCCAGCCACTTTATCAGCTTCTAGCTGTGTGGCAGGTAGAAGTGACATTTTAGGAGAAGAGTAGGAAGAGGAGTAGGAGGGGAGGAACTTGTGTCTCAAAAGCAGAAAATCTTCTGTTGTTTTGATACAGCAGAGAAAGACATGTAACAAATGAGTCTGCCACAGGTATCCAAGTCAGAATCTAGCCTACCCTGATAGATGTCCTTCCAGGTCAGTGATGCTCACTTTTTAGAATTACTATTTGTCCTCTCTCCCAGCCTCGCTCGGAACTCTCAGCGCCCCCTTTACTGGCTCTCTATTTTTCGCACAATACTTTATTAAATTGTTTTTATTTGACTGCATATTTGCATTAGAACATGGGCTCCATGAGAGATGTTCCAATATCCCAATTCTTACACCATTGAATTTTCTTCCTGAATTTCTCCCAAACAAGAGACCTACCCCTAAGGCAAGACCTTTTTTTTACTATGAAAAGATATTAAGGTATGTATCAAAGTTCAGCACAGTAGCAAAAAGCACAAACTAGAGGGAAGTGAAGTGTTTTGAATCAATAATTTTAAAAAGAAAAAACAAGTGCTCTCCTCAATAATAGCATTCTCTACGCATAAGGCATTCTTTCCCATACATTGGCTTAGTTTGATTAAAATGCTTATTTCCAATTCTGCTGGATCCTCCAAAATCTTTCCTCTGGCCATTCCTTGGAGATCACTGTTACTCTAACTGGTCTCTAATTCTCTGGTCAGGCCGTTGGGCCTTTCTTTAATAATTGGATTCCGCCGTCTGTTTGCTGGCCTTCGGGCACTTCCTCCAAAACTAAGTGAACTTGTAACAATATAAGATAAAGCTTTTCCTCCTTTTATCTTTAGTTTCTTTAGAGTGTTACCAAAAATCTTGTTTACTCCTGGGGGCTACAATAAATTGCTCTTTCCCCGTTGTTTACAGGAGAAATCACATATGTGTGTTGTGTAACTTTAAACAGTTCAACATGGCGTTTGGTTAGTAAAGGGAGAGTCTGACCTTTCTCCAAAAACCCTGTGCTCATTTCAGTGTTTCAATGAGTGTTTCACCTGCTAAACTGTGTGTACATTTGCCCCCCCCAAAAAATTTCACCTGCGTGGACCTTCAAAATCTCATTATAAAATGCTAGTCAAAATCCTGTCGCATGTTTTCCCCTATAGTTTATGACCTATATATATATATAAAAAGCTGAAGCACCCACTACTGGTCTGACCTCTCCTTTTTGCAGTCACCTCATCCAGCCTGAATCCTTCAGACTTTTCCAAGTGAGAGGCAGACACTGGGCTCTATGCCCTTCCAAGATGCCAGGGGACACATTTCCAACTCTCTCAAGAACTATTGGCTTCCATTCCAGAAGCAGCTCTGGGGGAGTCTAAGTGTCTCAGGACTCCTTAAGCCAGCATGAGTCACCAGACTCCCTCTTGCAGATGCCATCATATTGAGTGGCGGAGCCCCACTCACTTGGCGAAGAAGGAAGAAATGCCCCCTCATCTCCCTAAGAGAGAGAAGAGAGAGCTGTCGGTTTCCTCCACAGGAAATTCCTTCACCTAATCTACCCTTGAATGTGTGATCTTCTCTTACTTGGGCTGTTGGAATGATGGTAGCTGAATAGGGTTTCCCCCTCCAAAAACCCCGTGGGGTTACCTTTAGTCCTTTTCTTTAGCATGTTAGAAAACGTTTTCACCCTTTATATCTCCTCATTGCTTTAGAACTTTACTGAAATCCCAAGTTAACAGAAAAGTGTCATTCCCATTCTATTTCATAATCTTTTCTCTTGCATGTATTTTTTTTAATTCTTAAAGGATACTTAGGATTTCAGAATTGCTAATTTTATCATTGAGCAAATTCAGGAAAATGCTTATTCTAAGTCCCAGTATATTATACCCAAAATGAACTACTAAGAAATTACCTGACATGATAATTATGAGATCAAATGAGATAATCTGTGGGAATTCTAGGCAAACTTTTTAGTGCTATCCAAAGATTAGTTACCATGTTAAATATAACCAGCATAAAGTAGAAATTAAAGGCAGTTATTAAAGTAGTTTGAGCTTAAAAAATGCCTACCCATAGGTAATGTAGCTAATGATACAAACCTGAATGCAGTGTGAGGCATATTAATGGCTCCATATACTTCAACCCAAATTTTTACATGAATCCAAAAATATTCTTAAATGATACATAGAATATTCTCAAGAATAAGGAGAAGGAAGGGGGAGAGTGAAGGGAAGGAGGAAAATAATTATTAAACAAATGAAAAAATAATACTATAAGATGCTCATTAGAACTACACACACACACACACACACACACACACACACACACCTTCACTTGGGATATGATAACAGCACCAGTCAGCATTTCTTAAACATCAAATCTTGTCATCTAGCTTCCTTCCTACCCTAGCATATCTAAATATTTCTTTCCAAAATGCTAAAATTGCCATACATATAACTTGCAGTTTTTCAGCTATTTCATGCATGTGGGGGTTTTCTGTCTTTCTAATTACAAATAAAAATTTGAGATGAAAACTGGTCTTTATATTTCTTCTGTGGCCTTTGCAATGTATGATAGATGGTAGTTGATGGGTGGCAATGAATATTTGCCTCCATATAATAAAAATGTGACACAAACCTTTCTGTAGCAGATTTGATGAATTCTATAAGACATGTTAAGATGCTCAAAAACAAAATCCTACAGATTGAATAAATATCTATCTATATATATATAAAGCCAGCAACCAGAAGGCCAGAACGATCAGAATGACTGTACTCTATGGCACCCATTGCCGCCAGCGAACCAGCCAGATCAGGGAGATGGGACTGGCTGGCCGACCTCCTGAGGCCCGTCACTCCAGCCAGCCTGCCACACCCCAATCAGCCCACAGCCCCTCCCCTCAGCCAGCCCCACCCCTGATCACCCCACTCACCTCAATAGGGGGCAGGGCCATTTGGCCCCTCCTCCTGCCCATCCCCACTCCAGATTGGCTCCCCCTACCCCAATCAAGGGCAGGGCCACCTGGCCAATCACCTGCAGCCCTCCTCTGATGGGCCCCCACCATCCCACTGACTCACAGCCCCCTAGCAGGGCTGGCTGGCCAACCGCCTGTGGCCCCTCTCCCTGGCTGGTCCTGCTCCCATCAGCCCCCCCACACACACCAATTGGGGGTGGGGCCAGCTGCCCAACCATCTATGACCCCACCCCCTAGCCACTGGCCCCTGATTAGCCACCCCCCAATCCCAGTTAGTGGCAGAGTCTGCCAACCAATCATCTACAGCCCTTCCCCACAGCCAGTCCAGCCCTGATCAGGTCCCAGACCAGGCTGGCCAGACCCCACCCATGCATGAATTTATACACTGGCCTCTAGTCTAATATAAATAAGCACAGCCAAGTAGCAGATTCTTGGTGCTTCCAGTAAGAGTGAAAATACCATGTGATATTTTTGTACTTCTGTTTTTGTATCAGCACTTCTTAGGAAATAAAGTATATTATTTATACACACACATATATCTACCAAATGCTGGTAGCTATGTTACTATTTATATTAAGAATTATCTTTTAAAACCAGAAAAACTTGCTTTAAGTGTAATCTTGATTTGTATCACTCACTTCATTATTGCCTACTTTAAATCACAGATTATATTATTTCTGTTGGTTACGTGTGAATTCCTTAATGCACAGCAGGATAAACCAGTTTCTTTTAAAAAGGAAGTTAAACCAAAATAAGCGCATAAGAAATAACGGTGAATCAAGAACTATGTTATCAGTTTAAAATCACAATAGCATTGCAAAATAGCCACAATCAATCTTGAGAAAATAGATTCAGAGAAAGAAAAGAATTTGCTTTAGCAGGTAAATAATTTGCACAGATCTGATTGCCAAGTCTATTTTTTAAATCACTATTCCATTTTGCATCCCCAAACTCGCTTCACCAGGGCAGGTGAGTGTTGGCCATTAATATTTTGCTTCTGAGTGAGAGAAAAAATAAGAGTGGGATAGTGAATAAAGCTAAGAAATGATGAATTCCCAACTAGACTGGTTGGTTTCATTTGACCTGCCCTCCCACATACTGTTCAGATTATTTTTTTTTATTTTTCCCAGATCATATGGCTATTCCATCCACAGAGCCTATCAAATTGCCAGCTAGAAAATCTAGCCTTTATCCCAGGAATAAAGAATCACATCATAGAGAGAGTACTTGGCATCTCAGGTTAGATGGAATGGGGATGTAAGGAGAGAAGGATGAAAAAAAACAATTCTAAAGAATAAAGAAGAGTTGGAAGGTGGCAAACCAACTAATTCACACTTTCTAATCAGTGATGAGACTTAGATACCCACATACTACACACTTTCCTCATTCCTCACCCCTTAGAAAGATGCTCACCCACTGACCTTGCCTCCCAGTTCTCCCATCTCACTCCTCGTCTCTGTCCTCTCCAAATGTCCATGTGACTTTTCCTTTTTTCCTACTCATTCTTTATGGCTGTCTTTTTCTTTGTCTATCTGTAACCTCCTCAATCCTAACTTTCCTTCATTTTCTTCTTTTTATACACCTGGTCATCTTCTACTGGTCACAAAATGGAATTCAATATTGATTATAACTGCTGCTCCTATCACCAACATTTATTAGGAATCTACCAAGCCTCAAACATTTTCCAAGCATATCTTTACCTTCCATAACTCTGAATTAGAGATATGACTATTCATATTTTTCAAATCAGGAAGCTCATCTCTCCAAAGTCATCCATCTAAAATGTTGAGTGTCACAATGTGCACCAAGTTTTGTGGTTTTTTAAACATTTTTTTGATATGTAATTCAATAACCACACAATTCACTCACTTAACCTGTATAGTTCCATGGCTTTTAGTATATCCAAGGAGTTAGCCAGCCATCATCATAATCACTTTTAGAACTTTTTCAGCACCACAAAAGAAACCCAGTACCCTTAGTCACCACCTCTTAATTCCCCCATCCCTCCAGCTCTAGGCAATCACTAATTAGCTATCTCCATATATTTGCCTATTCCAGACATCCTATATAATAAAGAGGTAATATGCAAATTAACCATCACTCAGTAGCACCATCACAATATGGCTGCATGCATAGTGGGGGTGGAGCAGTGGGAGCGGGGCCAGCGGCTGCTCTGCGTGGCTTCCACCAGGGTTCCTGCTGCTCCATGGGGGTGTGGCGGCCTCTTCTGTAAGAGGTTTCTATAGCCCTGACAGAGGAGAGCGGGAGGGGAGGAGGTGAGAGAGTGGAAGTAGAGGAGGCAGGGCTGCCTCTACTCTCACGGTGGTGGTGGGTGAGCTGCAGTTCAGGAGCCTCCCAGAGTGGTGGCACCAGGCCATCCAGTGCTGCATCCAGTCCCTAATGCATGCCCGCCAGTGCCACGACACCAACTGACCACAGCAATCCTGCGCCAGAAGATGAGGCGGATTGTGCAGCACACCAAGGGTTGCCAACGCAAGACCAATGGAGGTTGTGGAGTGTGCAAGCAGTTCATGGCCCTGCGCTGCTACCAGGGCAAACACTGCCAAGATAACACATGCACCATATCCTACTACCTCAACATCAAGCAGAAGCTCCACAACAGAAGATACAGCACACGTAGCTCAAGCACCAGCGGATGCCACCATCAACACCTGCACCATGCCTCAGCAGAGTCTGCCTTCCCCTCCTTCAGCACCACCCTGGCCCCCCCCACACTGCATCCCAGCACACTCTAAACACCACAGCCCCCGACTCTACCCTAGACCTCGCCTGTGAACATGTCACTAGCCAGCTTATCCAGCGTGGCCAGAACTCGGCCCCCCACCACAGTTTGTACTGGGAAGCCCACTAATCAGGTGCCAGCCTCCCCACCCCCCACCCAGGCCCACCTGCAGCAGTGGAGGAGCCCAGCAGATTGCACATGAGGCACAGCAGCAGCAGCATCTGTACTGGGTGAGCACCAACAACGGTATGCCCTTGAGGCACAGTGACCCCTGAGAGCCAGATGGCCTCCATGGGCCTGAATGTAACCCAACCAGGTGAGTGGGCCTGTTATTATGCCCCCTCCAACTCCCCACCAGTGGCAGTTGACACCCATCCCCCAGCAACAGCCAATGTAAGGCATGCCCAGACCCGTGATATCTGTGCAGACCCAAGGTGCAGCCACCTCAGAGCATCTCTCCAGGTGCCCTGCCAGACCTGCTGTGGACTCTGAAGTCTTTCAGCTCCCCTCGCAGCAGCACCTGCTCAACATCCTTAAGTCAAACCCTCTGCTGATGGCAGCTCTCATCAAATAGCACATGGCCAAATAAGTGGCCAGCCAGCCTGGCCTTCAGCTCTAGCCCAGCCTGCTGAATCTGAACTCCATGCAAGCCAGCAGGCCACAACCTGCTGTCCCTCTGCAGCAGCAAGCAATGGAAGGCCTGAACCCCCAGGGCCAGGCCTTGAACATCATGAACCTGGGGCGCAACCCCAGCATGGCAAGTATGAACTATAGTACAGAGAGATGCCACGAAGCAACAGGAGTAACAGCAGCAGCAACAATGCAAGAGGCATGTCCAACTGTTGGTTTGGGCCCTATCCCTGTGGGCCTAAACCAGCAGTCAGATATCCCCCAAGGGGTCCCAGATTGGAGAGGGTGCAGGCTGGGCTGAGGGACACCTTCCAGTGCATAAATTTTGTGCACTGGGCCTCTAGTTTTTTATAATAGAATCAGACAATATGTGGCCTTTGTGACTTCTTTCAATTGGTGTAATGTTGTTAAGGTTCACCTATGTAGCCTATATCAGTATCTCATTTCTTTCCATGGCAGAATAATATTTGATTGTACAGATATGTCCCATTTTATTTATTCCTTTATCAGCTGGCAGATTTTTTGAGTTGTTTTCACATTTGGGCTATTATGAAGAATGCTGCTATGAATATTCATGTACAAGTTTTTGTGTAGACATACATTTTCATTTCTCTTGAGTCTATACCCAGGAGTGAGATTTCTGAGTCATATGGTAACTCTATGTTTAACATTTGAAAACTGACAGACTATTTTCTAAAGTGGCTGTATAATTTTATATTCCCACCAGCAATTTGTAGGAGGATTCCAACTTCCCCACATCCTCACCTACACTTGTTATTACCTGACCTTTTTATTACAGCCATCCTAGTAAAGTAAGCAGTAGAATCACATTTTGGTCTCTACTTGCATTTTCCTGGTGGTTAATCCTGGGCTTTTCTTGAATTGCATCTTAAAAATGTTACAGTTACTCAATTGAAGGTTAAAATCCTTGCTCTGTAAACAGTTTAAAATCAGTGAAAAAATGGATGGACATATCCAATTAAGCTGTTTTGAATGAGTGTACATGTGTGAGTGTGCATGCATATTTGTTTGCTTTGCATACATGTGTGCATGTACATGTAAACATGTATTTCTCAGAATTGTTGAAAGCCTGGGCTCTCAAGTTGAACTGCTTGAGCTCATATTCAGCACTGCTACCTAGTACCCGAGCAAGTCTATTAATTTTTCCAAGTTCATTTTATCTACCTAGAAGTAGGGAAAATAAAAATAGCATATGCAACTTGTGCTATACAGCATAATGCATCCTAGAGAGTTTGTTTGTAAAGATTAGCTCAACACTGCAGTATGCATTGACTCTTACAATTAGGAGGTGTTTTGTGTACTGTGCAATTAAAAACAATGAGTTATACATTTTATATCTGCACACTCTTGTTTTTAAACATTTCCAGCCAACATTCTAGTTTTAGCCTTTAATAGATTTCTTGCCTTGGATCAGTGTCCCTCCATACCTAATTTCTCACCCTATCCTTCAGAATACAACTAAAAATTGTCTATACAAAATGAAAATAGTAAGAGTTTATTTATTGCAAAACAGCATCATTAGGTCTCATAGTAACATGTATCCCATTTTGAAACAGCTCCAAAAAATGTCCCAGTGCCACCAAAAGAAGAGGAAGCCACTCAGGGCCCATGACAGCACGTGCCCTTGAAGGCAGTGAAACTCTCCTTCCAGAGCCATCTGATTTAGCCCTTACATTTCCCACTCGTCAAGCCTGGGGAGCAGTAGCAATAAGCAGCACAAATTGGCAGATAATGCACCTTATTTCCATGTAGAAGCAGGTGCATTTTCCTCGGGATAAGCGGCGCTCTGACACTGATCCGCTCTGACAGGCCAGCTGATCTGAAATTACTCAGCACACATCGCCACCGGCTTGGGAAGCTGTTCCCAAGAGCTTGTTCTGAAACTCTTCAATCCCCCGGGTGCTAATTAAAATTTACTAGGTAATATTTGCAAAGCTCAATGGCCCTAGTTACAGCAATTATCAGTTACTAAATGTTAGTGCAGGAGATGTCACCTGATGATTGGCTTTTTTATTCAAGAGGATTGTCCCTCCTTCCCCACCCTTCATTCTTTCCTTTCACTTCTTCAAGAAACCAAATGAGCTAAATGTCTCAATTGGCTTTAGAGAGGGAAAAACATCACCACCCTACACTTACAGTAAGACTTTTCTCATTGGACCACTAATTACTGAAGGTTCTGAGTTTTAAATATAAGCTCCTCATCCCACTGTGGAAGTGAGGGGCCAAACTGGAGATCCACTTCTGAGCCCCCACCGAGGGAAAAGGGTACTTCCTTGCTCATCCGTTTGCCACAGGGAGCCTCAGCAAGTAGACCAAAGGCCCTGGCAAAGGCCTACGAATCTTATCGTCTATTGCACATGATTGCTCTTGAAATAGGAGGTGGTATTTCAAAACGCAAAAACATCCAACCAGTTTATAGATTTGGCCACCAAACAAGCCATAGGCAAAGGACTCACCTACCTGATACCATGTTCTGACCCTTTACCATAGACCACAGAAGGAGGCAATTACTGCACCTGCTGTGTTTCAGTTCATAACTGACTTGATGGCTGGCCTTCATTAAGCCAATGATCTGTGGCAAGAAATAAGATATTCCAGATTCTCTTTAAATAAATGATCTTAAAAGTAATAGTCAAACTCCTTTAAGTTCTAATGCAGGAAAGACATCAGATACAAGAGCAGTATGACTAAACCCTTTTATGGGTCAGTAGCAGTTTTTGCCCTTTGCTCATATACCACTGGGAGATTTTTAATAAGACGCAATCTTCTCAATTGTTTGTTTGTTTTGAGAAAAGAAAAACTTTTTACAGAGTTCTCATCCAAGAGAACTAATATGAACATGATACCTACTATTTGTCAGACATTAATCTTTGGCACTTTAAACAAAGAAATTTATCTTTCTCTGTTATGGCCCAACTTTAATGTCCACTCTTCATTTTCCTTTTTAAATAAATCTATTTTCAGAAGCAGAGGAAAAGATGACAGTCCAATTTTTGGTAATCAATCATATGTGCAGCAGCAACATAAAACATGGAGGAAAGGCCAAACCTCGTGACAAAACCAAGGTTATTTTAAGACTCTTCCCCGTTCAATCTCCGTGGCCTTGTGCAAGGCATTTAACACTCTGAGTCTCTGTGTATGTACCTCGCTGGGTAAAGATTACTTAATGTATGAAAAGGAGCTCAGAGAGAGGTGAGACACTATACAAGGGAAATGGAGGACTTTTACTCCAATCAGATGTCAAGAACCTCACAAACACAGGTAATGCTCATTGAGATCAAATGGAAAGGTTACCAAGTTACACAGGTACAACTGTGTACATCCTGTGGCAAATCATCATCATCAATGGTTTAGATGGAGGGGGTCAATGGGGGGAGGAGGGAGATGTAATATTTTCAACAATAAAGATTGTTTTTAAACAAAAAATAAAATAATTTAAATGTTTTCTGCTCCCGATTTCATCAAGTTTTCTTTAGGCAAGTTAAAATCAACTTGCAACAACAATTAATACTCTAAACCATTCCATTTCTTTTACTTCTTACTTTACTTGCATATGCTGTACTTTACTTGCATATTGGTTACTTGCATAGCAACAAATCCGAATCTTTCAACATTTTGTAGGAAATATATTGGGGGCTTAAGAAGGAAAATATAAATGTTTGTACAATATATATAGGCAATTTCTTCTTTAAGCCCCCAATATATCTCCTATAAGTTTCAAAAGGATGCAATATATCCACTAAATGCTAATAAGGGCTTGAGGTTAAACTTACTTGATATTCCATTAGGTTAAGATAATTTTTGCAAGTATGTCCAATCTACTAACCCAAATAATGAAAAACACACACATATGTACAAGGCAGCAAATCATCTGTACATTCAATAGCTCTTGCCTTGGGCTAAATTGCTGATGAAGCAATTTGCATGGTGTCACTCTCCTCAGCCACAAAACTTTTACTTAATGTCAACTATTTGTTGGGAACTTCTTGATACTGACCTACAAATCATTTCAAATACATAGCAACTTGAGGAATGGAAAGGAGGAACTTAGCCAGGTGAAGAGGGTGAGGAAGAACAGCTCAGGTAAAGGAAATAGCACCCCACACCCCCTCACCCCAACCCTGTCATGGCTGGAAGACACAGTGTAATGTAGGCAAGGAAGGCAAAAGAGAGGTTCGGTCATACAGGACCCGATAAACTCATCCTATCCATCAAGGTCCTAGTAGGAAACAAAACTCTCTCAGATGGGTAAATAAAGAGATTTGAATAAAAGAGGTACTTACAGATGTGTTGGCAATACTCACGGAACAAACAAGGGTCAGGCAGAAGTGGTCACCATGCAAGGAGTCAGGCAGGAAATACTGGAGGCTTGTGTGAGCTGAAGCTGTGGAGGTGAGGCAATTCATACCTGCGGGCAGAGAAGTAAATACTAGTAGAAAGTGGGAGGCTGAAGGAAAAAAATCCTGCTGGCTCTTGAATAACGCTAGCATTAGGGGTCTCTACTTGCGAGCAGTTGAAAACCCACATATAACTTTGGACTCCACAGTGAGCACTTTGCATCCCTTGATTCAACCAACCTCATAGAAAACAGCATATATTCCATCGTGGTTGGGCATCTGCGGTTGGGAATGCAAAAATACTGTTTCCATTGAGCTTGGTTGAACCCACAAATGAGAAACTCCTGGATATGAAGAGGAAAATGGCAGACAGAGAATAATCAGCATATTGGAGTTTTTATTCCATCCAAAGGAAAAGGGAAGCCTTTCAATTATTTTAAAGGTCTTTTCTGTTACAGGTTTTGTGAAAATGACCACAGCATTGAATGTATATTTTCTTTCCTATTGCCATTCATTGGGGGATGGGAGCTAGGGCGTGGAGAAAGAGAGAGAGAAGGAAAGAAGAAACAGAAAAAAGTGTGAGATGTTTCATTTTTGTTAAGAATATCAAGACTAAAGGCAAAGGCAAATTTGGATACCCCAAGGATAACCACATGGGCACTCTGAAAATCTGTGGATGATTCCTAGGGCTAAGTTAAAGAATGACAAGGAACTCAGGGAATGAAGGATCATGTTGAAGATGATTTAGTTTTATGTTCCCTTTTTGAGGAGTCAGTTTTGCAAATTTTCATCAAAGGATTTGCTAGAGCTCAGATGTTTCCTGTTTTTGTAAACTTGCAATGACAGTTTCAAAACTGGTCTTTTTTGAGGGTTTTATTTTTCTTTGGTAATATTTCTAACATTTGTTGAAAGGTGGTGGGGGGGGGGTGGAAAGAGACCCTTGGACCATTTAGGTTCCATGGAGATAGATTTATTTCTGCTGTAATTTTTGCATCCAGTTTTTAAAATTATTTTATTGATTAATTTTTAGAAAGAGAGGAAGAGAGAAATATCTATTTTGTTGTTCCACTTATCTATACAGTCATTGCTTGATACTTCTATGTGCCCTGACCAGAGATCAAACCTGTAACCTTAGTCTATAAGGACAGTGCTCTAATCAGTTGAGCTATTTGGCCAGGGTTTGTGCCCCATTTTCTTAAAATTGGGATCTGGAAGCATTTTGAGGGAAATGTTAGGTCTCTTTAATAATAAAAAGAATACATATGCTGCATATTCTATACATTAAGGGGCCATGAAGAATCCAGGAAGTTTTCTAAATCTGTGATTCTGATCAATCGCTACATGCCATATATCATCTAAAGAGGTTTTTAATACCCTATATTCCCAAGGCCTCTGAAAACCAACTGAAATGAAATCTCTGAAACCCAGGACTTCATATTATTTAAAACTAGAGTCCCAGTGCATGAAATTCATGCATTGGGGGGAGGGGTCTCCTCAGCCCAGCCTGTACCCTCTTCAATCTGGGACCCCTGGAGGGATGTCCGACTGGGATCAGACCTAAACTGGCAGCTGGACATTCCTCTCACAATCCTGGACTGCTAGCTCCTAATTGCTCACCTGCCTGACTGCCTGGTTGCCTCTAACTGCTCCCCGCTGCCAACCTCATTGCCCCTCACTGCCTCTGCGTGCCAACCTAATTGCCCCTAACTAACCCCCCTGTTTGCCTGGTCAGCCCTAACTCCCCCCCACAAGCCTGATTGCCCCTCATGCCTCTCCCCTGCCAGCTTGGTTTTCCCGCACAGCCTGCTGTTCAGTCATTTGGTCGACCCTAATCTCCCTGCTGGCCTGGTCATAGGCAGCCATCTTGTGAGGGCAGGTTAATTTTCATATTACCTCTTTATTATACAGGACTAGGAGCCCGGTGCACAAAAATTTGTGCACTCGGGGTGGAGGGAGTCCTTCAGCCCGGCCTGTGCCCTCTGACAGTCTGGGACCCCTCAGTGGATGTCCTATGATGGCCCCAGTCTGCCAGGCACCTTGTGTGTGTATGAGTGTGTGTGTGTGTGACCACTGGGGACCTGCCCCCAGCCGCATCTGAGGCTCGGAGCAGTCCTC